>PVIR01003164.1:0-92318 GCA_004026965.1 Petromus typicus
ATAGTGACAATAAACTTAGTAGCTATATCTGCCTTTGAATCCGTTGGAAGCCATCGCACATGCAATGCCAAACTGGCTGGCAGCTCTGCCTCCATGGACAAGTGTGGGGTACAGAAGAGTGTGGTTCTTGTGCAGTGGCAGAGCCTCTCTGGCCCAGTCCTGAGTGTGCAGTGCTGAGCAGCGGGTGCTGGGTGCGGGCTGATGGTTTGGCTAAAATTTTCATGCTTTCTAGGCAGCCATTTGACCTCATTAGAAGTTGCCATTGGTCTTGTGATCTACCTCTTTGCCATTTGGAATAACACTGTTAAATTTCCCATCAGCTCTGTAGGAAATTTTCACTTACAATACATCTTGCCAGTATTCCTGTTGCCATTGTTATAATTTTTAGCCATTCTGGTGAGTATGTGGTGGTGGCTTACTGTGGTTTGTAATTTGCATTTCCTGATGGATACTTGCACTGAGCACCTTTTATAGATTTATTGATCTTTTGCATCTCTTCTTTTGTGAAGTGATTGTGTCGACCTTTTACTATTTTTATTGGGTTGTTTGTCTCATTATTATTGATCCATAGGAGTTCTTTATATATTCTGGATGCAATTTTCACATGTAAGTCAAGAATATCTTCAGATACAAAAAAAAAAAAAAAAAAAGGAACTTGACTAATGGTGATTCAAGCAATAACAATATCAATCATCTGATATAACAAAATGCCCAGAGCCAGGAGCTTTCCATGCTGATTCTGTGGCCTCCTGGTTGCTCAGTGGCTGTCGCTGTGTCAAGCAGGACACTTGTATTCACAAGGCAGGAGACTAGCAACCAGCCAGCCAATAGAAGAAGGTATTGTTACTACTTTTTGTCAATGGAGATAAAAATTGTTCCCAGAAGCACTTTCAAACTTCCTCTTGTTTCCTATTGGCCAAAATTAAGTGTCCTAAATAAACACTCCAGTGACAGGAAGAGCACAAAATGAGCATTAGGCAGTAGCTTACTGTTCTGCAGCCATAATTGGATTAAAAAATCATGACTCATGCCAAGGGGCCAGGCACACAGCATGAACACAGGTGCTCTGATTTCAAATAGAGGAGCAGCTGCTTGGCAGGCACCCAACTCGTCAGTATCACAACCTACAAAGCTCTATTGCTCTTCACTACTGCGAGAGATCCTTGGGAAACTTGTGATTCCCTCATAGGCTTATGGACAAAATGGAGGTGATAAGGTCAAGCCTTTGACTTAAATGCATAAAATACAAGTGCTACCAATACTAACTTCTATTAAATATCTGATCTCAGTGAATCCCTACAGGCTTGGATGGCTGAATGAAGGTTAGTTTTGAGCCTGCAGTATGCTGCACTGAAAGGCAGAGTTCATAACCACATCATCTGAGGAAATGCTGAGTGAGTCCAATAGGAGTGTTATGACAAATGGGGGTGAAGGGTCCAGGCCTTAGGCTGGATTTCTTCTCAAACCAGAGCCTGAAACAAGGGTATTTCAAATAGTTCATTTGGGAAGTGATCCAGGAATCAGGAGCAAGCAATAGAGAGTATAAAATGAAGGAAGGAACAGCAGCACAAAGCACATTAAGAACTGTCCATCTTCATGGGTGACCAGTGCCCTCAGGACTACGTAGAATGCGCATCAGTACTGCTCCTCTGACCGCTCTCCGAGTGTGGATCAGCTGCCCTCGCCTCTGTTATACGTGTGGACATTTATAGATTCCATCCTTTCTTCTTTAATTGATATCTAGAGGGCCAGGTATTATATTTAAGCATACACTTTGGGTGCATTCTTATGTATTATATTCACATTTTAGAGCCATTGCTCTAGTCTGCACAGAGTGTTTATTAATCATCTCCTCTTTTTTTATCAATTAGCTCACATCCCCTGTTCTCAGACCGAGGAGATTTTGTGATGTGTTAGTGTGTCTCTCATCAGTGTCAGTGATGCCAAAATGCAAAAAATGAGGGGTTTGCAGCGCAGCTCAGCTGAGGCCCATCTGCCTGCACCTACCTGACGCTGCTTTCTGCAGTGGTGGCTGTAGGAAAAAGTGGGCCTGCAGAGACTGGCACAACACACATCTGAGTCTAGAGAGGAGAACAAGAATAGATACGTTTGGATTGTGGCAGGCCCTTCAGTATTCAGACCTCATGGAGGGAGCCAGGAAATTATTTTCTAAAACATTAAGCTCTCTAGAAAGGGCCCTGAGCTCCTAGGAGGAAATACTCTGTGTAATTGCATAGGACTTCAGTGTACAGCACATATTAACAGGACACAGGAGAAACAGTAGCTATTTACACTGTAGTATATCCTTGAGGCAGGTGGAGTGTTTCTATCTATTGAAAGTAGCCTCAGTGATATCTCCCTGTTGGGATCAAGTTAAAGAGAATAGATTTCTCACTTTATTGGGAAAAAGCATCTCAACAGCAGACATTCATCAGCCCTTCTCTGGTTTCTTTGGAAAGTTAAAGCCGTGCAGTTTCCCATCTCTATTTTCTTTTATATTGCCCCAGGAAAAAAAAAAAGAAAAAACTTCTACCTCCTTGACAGCTATTGCTTCTTTTACAGTGTTTTTTTTTTTCTCCTTTGATCCTAAAAATGTCACCAGTGGTTATGATCTAATTTGAACAACTTGAAAAAAGCAAGAAAAATTACTAGTAAGAATAGAATTAAAATTGGGCAGGGCTCAGGGAGGATAGGCTAGGGTGGGGCCGGGAGCTCTACCTAGTCCTCAGTGATTCAATACGTAGACTTTCAGATTTTTGTTTAGAAACACCATTAGGCTAAAGAGACAAGAACATGAGGTGCCAAGATGGTGAGGATGAACATATTTGTAGGCTTTTCTGTTGTGAGTGGGCGGTACTTTGAAACTCAAAAGATTTCAGTCATCGCAACTCAGATTATGAGAGTCTGTGTGCACAGTCTTCCCTGGGTCAGAGGGCTGGCCTCTTCCTTCTTTCCTGCCTTAGGTCTCTCATTCATTCCAGGGACATCTAAAAGTCAACTGTATCTGGTGATGACACCTAGTGGATTCTGACAGCCAAGGACAAGGACGTAGAGTTTCTTGGTGCAGGCTCACTTAGTTTTCTGAGGAACCAAAATGGATGTATACTTTCTCAACTATAATCTAAGTAACTTAGATGTTTTAGCTTTGTCCCTGGACACTGCTAGGCTTTGGATAGTGGTGTCTGTGTACACGTGAGAGTGTTACAATTCTTTGGTCTGATTCAGAGCTTCATGTTGATTCTGATGGAGACCTTCTTTCACTCCACAGCGCTGGCCCAAGAAACCCATGCTCATCTTCAGCATCTTCAATACTGGTGCTTGTTGGGGAGCCAGAACTTAAGAATGATGGTCTTCTCATGCCTGCAATCCCAGCACTTGGGAGGCAGAGGCAGGAGGACTGCTGTAAGTTTGAGGCCAGCCTGAACTACAAAGTGAGACCCTGTCTCAAAAAACAAAACAAAACAAAACAAACTAACCCCCCCCCAAAAAAACAAGAATGATAGTCTTTCATCAAATAAATGTTTATGAAATCTTGCTAGGCTTTGGAAATCATATAAGGTGATAAAATATTTTTTTAAAAGGTTCAAGATGTAATTGCAGCTTCCAAAAAACATAGAGTGCTGAAATACACCTGAGTGCCATTTGCCATAATAGGAATTATGGAAGAAGGTGCTATGGAGGATGCGGCATGGGGATTTTGGTGCAGAATAGAATGTCCATTCTTCATGACGGAGGAGAGAAAGGTGTTGTGAAGTGTTCACAGTGATGTTAAATTTTTTGCTGGGTTTGAAGAATGCATAGGAGTTTGCTTCTTGAACTACTTGATGAGGAGATGTAAACAAAATATAGTAAGTATAATTTAGTCTTTTAGATATTTTGACATTCTGGAAAGAGAATCTGTGATTATTTCTAGGGAAAATATCCAAGAATACCCTTTGCTCTTTAATGAAAGAATGATTTTAGGGATGATTTGAGAGAAAAAGGTACTAATTCAGTACACAAGTGTCTGGAAGACAAAGAGAAAACTGGATTAAGATTAAGGATTAGTCTGAGAAATATTAGAAAATACTTTACACAGATATTGAAGGCAGAGAAGGGAGTTGGGGATGAATCTGCTTATATCACTGAAGGGGAGCACAGAAGAAAATTGTGGAGGTTCATGCTGCGTTATTTCTATGTTATGTGGCAAACAAGGATCAAAGACATCTGGTGTGAAAATGGTAGAGGAGAATGTTAGCATTTTAGATCTCCTGCTGTCAAATAAAAGGATAGGAACTGTATAAGGAAAAATGCAAAACTTAAAATTCTATACCCTTGGCATTTTGAGCTTGAGAGTGATCTTCATACATACCTTCAGCCAGACCAAAGAGGTTGCACAGTTTGTCCCCAGTTTCTACTTCTCCTTAGGAGGCTCATTTTCCCCTTCCTGTCACCCCTCTCTCCTTGGCCTCTTGCAAGTGGACATCATACCAGAAGTGTAGCATAGGAGGAGTGAATCCCCTTCATCATGACTGAGGCAAGTGGATTTTCAAAGCTCGACAATTCTTGTAAGTGAAACACAAGCAGGACTACAAAAGGAAAATATTTGAAACAGGTTGCAAACATTCAGTTTGTGGAAGTGACTCCTAGTCCTCTTCTAGTGACTTCTAGTCCTCTTCAAAGCTCATAGACTCTTTTACCTCTCAAGTACCAGCTTTTTTTTGGGGGGGTTGTTTTGTTTTGTTTTTTGAGACATCCCCAAAAGTAGCAAGCTCTCATCTCTGTCCTGGCTCCTCCCCCAGGTTCTAGTTCACCTTCATGGCCATGTGCCCACAGAATTGGACCCCTTAGAGCCACACAGTCGAAGTGACAGAGAGATCTCATCTTGCTGCTTCTCTTAGGGTTGTGTGGCCCTGTAAGAAGACTTCCTTATAAAACACTAGCTAGAAAGCCAGTTGAAGGTGAATGCAATGAATAAATCCAACAGTCTGGGGCTGTTTCCCATGGGAATTACTCAGAACCCAGAAGAGACCCAACAGTGTGATGCTAAAACACAAATATTACCAAAACTTCAAAAGCTATGTGGAAGACATCTTATCTGGTGCTACAAACACTGCAGTCTCCAAGCTGTGAAACTATTCTAGGAAGATAGAAAGGTGATTTCTTACTTTAAATCATGTTATAATAATTTGAGGTCAATTGGATAGTCTTGTTCCCTCAAGATGTGATTACTCACTTGTTCAATTTGACAGCTCTGTTTTGGCAGCTGGTGCTCCATCAGAATAATTATTATGCAAATATAAATTATCCTTCTTATTACTAAATTTGTACGATAAGTAAATTATAAAACAGGACTGGAACTTCACTCTCTTTGGCTCCAAGTTTCACTTGAAGTTTAGTTATATAAAAAAGTGCCACTGAAAGTGACTGTGATGCTAGCAGCAATAACTGGCAAATGCCTCAGGTAGTTTTGGGAATAGTTAACACCTTGTCATAATGGTCACTTCCTAGTAAGGATTAATATATTTGATCCTTTATGGTGGGTTTGGAGGAAGAGGAAGGGGACAGTGGCACATAGAACTGAGGAGTATGAGCTCAGTAGTGCTTACGGTGGTGTTTTAAATCCATGGTCATAGCATGGAGGTAAAATTCCTGCCTCTCTCCCCTCAAAAAGTAGTATCAGTGTAGCTTTACTACTTCCATCTTTGCCTTAGTGTATTCAGAAGGCAGAATTTCCCTGTTTTGTACAGCAGAAGAATGAATTTAGTTTCCTCTCTAGCTTTCCAGCCCAGGAGTAAGTATTCTAGCAATACATTACCTTTACTTAGAGTCCAGCAGACAAAATATCTTGCAAATCTTGTGGATTTAGACAGCACATTTTTTTTTTTTTTGGTCAAGGGGTTATTTGAGGCTAGTCTGTTTTTAAGAGACACTCCGATGTGTGAGGAGGGACACCAGCTGTGGGAGGCTCAGTGCAGTGGACCCCAGCACCAAGCTGTCCTGTGAAGATAGCAGGAGTCCTAAATCCTGTTGGTAAAACCTCATCTCTCCCTATTGTATTCCCTGAGGGAAGGAGAGATGACATCAGCCTCTTGGAATGTGAAGAGGACTCAGTCTTGGAGAGTACTGACAGGGAGAAGTGTTTCCATAGAGCCCCTAGCTGACGTCAAGTAGTCATGGGCTTGTTCTATACTTGCCGGCAGGTTTCTGTCCCATTCATTTCTGATCAACCATAATGGGGATTTATCCTCTCTGGGAAGCAAATTAGAAATTCTGTGGATTATAGAGCAGGTGGGTCAGAAGAGTATACAAAAGGAACAGGGCTAACCATCCTACTGGCTAAAGGGTGTAATGAATACTTTGGGCTAAGGGCTAATTGGAGGGATGAAGGTAAGAATGAGAAAAGAAATCAGTTTTTGGACCTGCAACAGAAAGATGTTGTCCTATGGTACAGAATGCAAAATTGTCAAGGTCTCAAGCATTCCTGGTATTCAACAACAACTTATATTTAAGCAGAAAAATTACTTGTGTAGCCATTTTTATTTAATGTTTTTAAAACCATATTTCATTTTTAAACACCGCTTGCATCAATTCTATGAATTCTCATAATATTTCATTTTCAAATGCAAGAATCCTTTTTAAAAATATTCACTAACAGAGTAATCCATTTTTTTTCCCCAAAGGTTTAAAAAGTTCAAAATTTGAATCTCTGAAAGCTTAGTTCCAAGGAAAAAGTGAATACATTAGAGATCAAGGAAAAAGAAGAAGAAAGAAATGACAGAGAAAGAACAAAAAGGCGATAACATGGAAACATATCATTAACATGGGTTTGTTGCTAGTGTGTGTTTTAACAGTATGACTTTTGGAGGTGGCCTTTATGTAGACAAAAATCCTGGGCTTTGCGTCTGTTGGTTATACCTTTTAGCTTTTATTAACCCATTATGTGACCAGCTTAGCTTCTTATCGCTAAACTGTAAAACTGAAGAAATCCTGTCTTTTCTGAAATGCTAGAAACTCAGGCAATTCCTCTTATTTTGGATGTTTTTTGGTGCTGGGAACTGAACTTGAGGCCTTGTGCTTGCCAGGCTGGTGCTATACCACTTAACTATGTCCCCAGCCCTTCCTCTTATTTTGGACTTAAAATGACAGCATATGAGAGTTTGTTTAATTTTACTTTATATTTAGAGAACAATTACTTGTTCTCTAATTTTAGTTGAAGAAAATCTGCTAGCTTAGATTTGGCCTTTGATTTCCCATGGCTGTTGACCTGAGCATTATTTGATCAGGAGTGACATTTTCCTGTGCCAGGAATAGAAGGTCTATTCACTGATAGACAGCTTAGAGCCATCTTTTTTTCAAGTGCATCATCCACCCTGGGGGACCAATACACTGTGCATTAGTCTAATTCTTGAGCTACAGGTATCAGCCCCTAGAACTCACCCATGTGACATGAGGACGAGGACAGCTAGTACTTGCTGTTCTTTCCCATTCACTGACTTAAACTGTAAAGGTACTGGGAAGGGATTTGCATGGCTTTCCCAGAAGAGAGATTCTAAGTTGAGGCATAAATCCACAGATTTTCCTTGTGACAGGCATGCCTCCACAGGGAGAGCCATGCCAAGTACTTTCTATGCTACCATTTATCTGTGAGAAAACCCCAGATAAACCTTCCTTTGTGAGTATGACCCTCGGAATCATGTCGTGGACAGGGAACTTGGCTGAAAATGAGGTCAAATTCTTGGTCTAGTTAGTCAACTTGAAAAGCTCTATTGCTGTCCCTGGGCCCCAACTTCCTTCTTCCATCAAGTGAGTGAGGAAGCTGGACTGTCTCAACCTTTTCTTGGTCAGACTGAAGTTTTCCAAGGTATGTTGCCTTTGAAGTTGTTAGATGCTACAAGAAGGTGGGAGCCTGTGATTAAACGGCCGGTAAAATCATGATGAAGTGGTTGCTAGTTTTTGCTTTCTGTCCTGTGGTGCTGAGGATGGAACACAGAGCCTCTGCGTGCTTGGCAAGTGATCGACCACGGAGCCTGTCGCGTGCAGAATGGACGGGTGGAAGGAGGACCCAACACAGAAAATGCTTTTGCTATTATCTTTACTTAAGGCTTAGAGGTAAGGTTCACACTAGTAATACACAAGTATATGAGTTAACACAAGCATACGTCAGGGGTCCTACTGAGTCCGAGAGTCCCAAGTCCATACCACGGCATTTCCTAGGTTCCTGCCCGGTCCGGTTCGGTGTCAGGAACCGACCCGAAGAGTCAGATGTCCGGCGGTCGTCTGGCGAAGCTTCGGCTGGAGTCCCGCAGCGCTGCGACAAAGTCGCGAGGCAGAGTCTCCTGAAGGGGACCAGCCGGTCCGGCGTCCCATTGGACAGCTCCGAGAGTAGCCCCGTCAGCGGACCTTGAGGACAGCAGAGCCTGGCGTCCTGTGATCAACACCGAGAGTAGCCCAGCTGGTCAGCCTAGGAGCACCTGGCTGTCAACTGCTGAAAGCGGTTCTCTTTTAAGGGCTTGAAGAGTCTGGCTTCTGACGTAGTATCTCCAGGTGTTCTTCTGATAAGGTCCTCTTCTCCAGGTCTTCTGATAAGGCGTGGCGCTTATCGGTAGGCACAGACCCTGACACTAAGTCTTACAATCAGACTTACAATCTAACTGTCGAGCACTTATGGCATCTAACATTCAGCATTTACTTATGGCATTCAACATTTCTATTTTCCACAATATTATGTATACTTATTTCTTTTGGTGATATTTCTCTGCGTCAGAGGATGGAATGGAGGGAATATATTTCTTATACTGGTACTCTCCACAATCCACCTTCCTTAGCCCAACACTTTTCCTTATGTCAGAGCTGCCTGTGGTTTTCACAGCATGGATGTGTTTGGACTCCAATAAGGGAATTTATTATGAATTGCCCTCAAATATTAATTTCAAAGTACACCTTTCTTTTTGGAGGAGCATCTTGCAGCAGCACTGATGCTCACCGTCGTTCTTTCTGTCTTTGGAAATGGAGTGGTAAAAGATGGTGTCTCATCACATTGGAAGAAAGGGTCGGTCAAAGCCCACTGTTACGGCTTGTGCTTCTAGGTCCCCAAAGCCTCATGTAGACCTACGCGCGGCTCTTTCAAGGCTCTCTGCGCTTAGAGTGTGTGATCCTGGAACTGATTCATGGTGCACTGCTAAACTCAAGGGCACTAGGATGAAGGATGTGAGTGCTGCCTACCCTACATTGTCTGGGCAAGATAAAAGGGACAGAAAGATGCTGAGAGATTCCCTCACTTGTTTTGCTGTTCTCTGCATGTCAAACTGTTTCTCCTCTGTGATGTCCCCTGCCATGTGCCACTCTACCTTGGAGCCAGCCGACTGTGGATGGAAACCTTTACAAACTGTGAGCTAAATAAACCTTTCCTCCTTTAAATTTGAGTGTCAAGTATTTTGTCTCAGCAATGAGAAGAATAACTAAGACACCTGTGATCCTTCTGGAACATAAAGGAGATCTAAGATCTATGGACCCTAAGACGTCAGTCAATATTTCACTGTTTTCCAACAGGAAGCTTTGGCTTTACTCAATGGAGACTACATTGTTTGCGATCAGCTGGAAAGGGAATTATCAAAGAGAGTGCTTCTGAATAATTTGATGCCATTTCCTTAACTTTTATTGACTCCTCCATCTCATATAATGATGTTTTATTCTCCATTTTATGTAATACAGCCTCATGAAAAAGTCAATACTGAAAACCCAAACATAGAAAGCACAGAAATGAGGGGAGCAATTCACACAGGATAGAATTCTTCATGCTACAAATGATCCCTCCCACGGTTTATTTTTAAAAGAAAGGAAGTTGGATTTATAATGATTTCTCCAAGTTTTATAGCAATTTGGTAGCTTTTTAGACCTTAACTATGGATTTTCTTTAAGGAAATAAGGAGGCAGAGGGAAGGGGGGTGCAAGAAAAGGTATTGGGGGTGGGGATAGTTGAAATATGTTGTATGCGTGTATAAAATGCTACAGTGAAAACCAGTATTTCAGAAATGAAAATGTACTAATAAAATGTACATATTGAAAGAGAAATATTTTCTTTAAAATCAGTATGTTCTGTTGTTATTGAGACCTATTCCCTTCTCTTCTTCCCCCGACTATGGGGCAGATTGATGGAACATACCTAGTCTTGAGGATGTGACATCTTTTCCCTACGACCTGCCTCTGGGTGACGAGGAGAAGGGGATGCCAGCTTAATGGGAGTCAGGCATGTATATAACCGCATTATTCATTTTCATAGGGTTGCTTGATTTATTTAATTTCTCTCTCTCTCTCTCTCTTTCTCTCTCTCTCTGTGTGTGTGTGTGTGTGTGTGTGTGTGTGTGTGTGTGTGTGTGTGTAGCCAAGGCTGGCTTCAAATTTGCAACCTTTTTGCTTCAGACTACCAACTGCTGGGATTACAGACATGCACCCCTATGCCTAGTTTATTTATTTGTTTCCCAGAGATTATAATCCTTAGTTTAAAATCTTGGGATTTTTTAATTTTTTCAACTTTTTGAGACAGGGTCTTGCTAGACAGTTCAGGCTGACCTCAAATTTGCGGCGATCCTCCTGCCTTTGCTTCCATAATTCTGGGATTACAAGTGTGTGCCACCATGCCTGGCTGGAAATCAATTTTTTTATCATGCATCTGGAGCATGTGTTCTATTGTACCAGCTGTCTGTGTTGCTAAGACTCTCCTCCTGCTAGGTGGGAAGGCAGATTCTGTTTTAGACAGCTACAATGAATCAAGAGGTACACAAACTTGATTTTAAAGGTGCTTCCTGCCTTGTTAACCCAATCATTATACAACAAAGGAACAGCTGGATCGTTTCTATGTTGGCAAAAAGCATTAGATTTCCTGTAAGAGTGATTTCCACTTAAGGCATAATTAGTCCACATAAACACTTATCTTTGTTAGTCAATGGGCTGCTAAGTCTTTATCCTTATCAGGAATCCTGTGGTTCAGAGAAAATCTAGACTCTAAGGGGAAGGGCATGTCCAGATAGTTTCTACTGTGTTGCTGGATGTCTGGATCTGTGGACCTTATCAACAACCTGACTTATGTGGCCTCTACAAGTTTATCACCTCTAAAACGATCTGTCCCTTTTTCATTAAATAGAATCTGTCATTCTTGGTTATCTTTTTCTGTAGGAATAAAGCATATGCCTATGCAATCCCCTTTGTAAACTGATAAATCACAGAGAGGAGAAATCAGTACAGCACTAAATCGCAGAGTGAAAGTTATTTGAGGCAGTGGGATGCAATGTGAAGGGAGGGGTGAAGGGGAGACCAGGATATCTTTGTGTCTCACCCACCCACCCACCCACCTCCTTAACAGGCTCCAGGGAGAAGCCGGTGATAGAGGAAAGGTGAGTTTGGTTGATTCACGCTATGACAGGAGAGAACCATAATGACCTATTCTGGGAAGAAGGAGATTTCAAATCTGATTGCAGCTCGGACATCATGTGAATAGATCAACTTCTCAATCTTGTTATGCTTTAAAAAATGTATGCATATGGTTATAATAATAGGCAAGGGAAACTCTGAGATAAAGGATTTATATATTTTGTTGTCTAAGTGGGCAAGAGTGGTGGATTTTTTTGTTTTTTGCTCTTTTGTTTTTAAAGTTTTCAATAGATAATTTTTTTCTTTATTGAGTTTATTGATACATTTTAAATATGCATTATAGTAAAAATTAAATGCCTTCTTCACACAGGATGCTGCATCTGTGGAGCAGCCAACAATGCTACTCTTTTTGAGCTGCTGTTTTGTTTTGTTTTATAGCAGTACCGGAGATAGAACTGAGGACCTTGTGCTTGCCAAGCAGGTGCAGGAACACTGGGCTACATCCCCTGCCTGTCTTTGCTTCTTTTATATTCTGTTTAACTTGAAAGAGAGCATAGGCATTAGAATTAGACCTGCCTGGTTTTGAATTCTGGTTCTGCCAAGTACTCAGTTTTCTTATCTATGAAATGGACGTAAGGGTATCATTTTTTTTGTGAGGTTATCATGATGACTTGAACAATTTCATTGCTTTTAAATGCATTATCTGGAGTTGTGACAAGTGATTTCCCTAGTATCTTACTGTCTTTATGTGTTTAAATAATAAATATGACATCATAGACTCATATAGATCATTTATAGCACATTGTTAGATTGTTGGTTTTTAGGAAAATATTGCTTTGTGGCATCTCCATATTCCTGCTACTTTTTTTTTTAATTCTCTGGGATATACATTGATCTCACTGCGTAATATTTATGAAGAAATTTTAAACAGCATTAGTAACCCAAGTTCAAGTTAAAATGTAGCTTCAGATTAAAGCCACTATGAGAGACGCCCTCCCACCTGGATCAGAAAAGAAAAATAAGAACAAAAAACAAAAAACAAAACAAAATACCATAACCTCTCCTCAAAATACACAGAAAAAATACTAAACAACCAACAAAAATTGAAAAGTGACAATACCAAGCCATGGCAGGGATGTGGAAAAGCTGGCATTCTGATTCAGGGCTGATGGCGATATAAATTAACACAACCATTTTGGGAAAACTTTTATGTTATTTGAGAAAGCTGAATGTGAACCTTATGTCACATAAATAATTAAATTTGTGCAACAAAATGTACAAGATTACTTTCAACTATTTTATTTATAAGAAGCAGACATTAGCAACAACTTAATGTTTAGTATCGGCACAGATAAACTCATTGTGCTGTTTTCTTATAACCAACAGTGTACAGCAAGGAGGGTGGAGTGGAGACCCTTCTGTGCTGGGGATCTGGTGGGTTTTATATCTTGAGCTGAGTGGTGGTTACGTGCAGGAATTTATTTTATAACAATGATTAAGCTGTACATTAAAGGTCTCTGCATATATATCATATTTTAGTAAAAGTTTACTAAGTAAACAACTTGTTTTATAAAATTTAATGGAAGGTGCTTAGAAAGTTTGCATAGAACATATTTAAAAGAAATAATCATGATTTTAGAAATCCTACAATGCAGACAGAAGAAAATACAACATAAAAATTTACTACTTACATATTTACCCATTTATATGTTATTTTTATTTCTGTACTGTCTTTATTGAAGAATAACATGAACAAAAATGCAACAAATGCACAATTCAACAAGTTTTGAGGCATGAATACATGTGTTGTTATATTCAAAACCCCAACTAAGATAGAAAACATTTTTATCACCGCTTTAACTTCCCTTCTTACGTCTTTCTAGGCAATTCTCTCCCCTCACCCCTGGAGGAACCAAGTGCTCTTAACTGTATCACTGTGGGTTAGTTATACTTGTCCTTGAACTTCTGAGAAATAGAACCGTGATGTTTTTACACTTGGCAGAATGTTTTTGATAGTTTTCCAAATTGCTCATTGCTCAGCTAGGTATTGCTTTTTTTAAACCTAATATGTTAGTTTAGTTATCTGTTTCCATGTTGTTGGATATTTGAGTTGTTTCCAGTTGAAAACTGCCAAAGATTCTTGCACAAGTCTTTCCTGAAGTATGTAGCCTGGCTAAGAAATTTTTGTGTTTTTCTTCAGGTTACAAAGAGTGTTTCTTTTACTTTCATTTAGAAGCTTTACTGTTTTTCTTTAAAATCTGTGTCTATAACCTATTGAAGTTTTTTTGTATGAGTACTGTGAGACCTACCTCAAGCTTCACTTTTTTTACTTTGGCCATCTAGCTGCTCCTATTGAATAAAATCTTTCCTTGTCCCATTGGATTATTTTGCCTCATCTGCTACAAAGCAACCAGTCCTATCCCCACCCCTGCCCCATCTACCTCTACCCCCTTCTACGTCTTTGCCTTCTGCCCATAGTTTCTGTTTATCAGCTGGAAAATCAAATGATTTCCAAACTCATTCCCAGCTTCTCTCATTGGCTGGAATTGTACCACATTCCCACATCTCAGCCAATCACTAACTAAAGCTTTATATACTGCGTATCTATTCGGGGACTTTTAGTCTGTCTATTGATCACCTTACTCTTATGTCATCATCTTCAGGACTGTCACATTAGACTAATTTTTGAGATCATAGTGGGTGATTATGTACATTTAACTATATTAATTGTCTTAGTTACTTTTCTTGTCATTGAGACAAAATACTCAACACTCAGAATTAAAGGAGGAAAGATTTAGTGTAGCTCACAGTTTGTAGAGATTTCAGTCCATGGTTGGCTAGCTCCAAGTCAGAGTAGCCTGGCAGTGGGGCATCACAGAGTAGGTAGCACTCCGGTCCAGGGAGGGCCTTCAAATATGCACTACCAGAACTATGCCAACCAATCAGTGGACTCATTTAGTAATTACCCACCCTTGATCCCAGAAGCACACACTTAATTGTAGTATCACACACTCTAGATCTGGCCACCCCTGTTAAGTCCCACCTATGACTGCATGAGGCTTTGGGGGGACATCTAGACATAAACCATATCACCAAGGCATTCCATACAATGGAAAAAAACTGCTTCTAGTGACCCAGCAGGCAAGATGATTCTATGTTCAATGAGAAATAATCACTCTGGTCTCAGAAAGCTTCCAGAGTAATAATGTACCTTAAAATAGATACATGAATGCAACTCAACAACAGTTTTAATGTTTTTATCAAATAAATTGCCTATGATTCTGTTGACATTTTTACCTTTACTGTAAGGTTATTTCAAAATGGTAACTCTGATGATAGTCAACAATGGCTTAAGGACAAAGTAACTAATGGACGGAATTTTATTTACTTTTTGATCTCCAATATCACTTATAGCTGAGTGTGCCTCCCACTTCTCTTTTCTTGTTTTTTTAGTTGTGTGTGTGTGTGTGTGTGTGTGTGTGTGTGTGTGTATGTGTGTGATTCACTTTCTTTTGTTCATTTGTCCTTTTGGAATGGTATGTCACAGTCTTGGCCTGAATCAAATACAAACTGGTTCTAAAATTGTTAGTCTCATTTCCCTTTTGTCACTGATTGGTTGAGGCATTGGAATGTGGGGCAATTCTAGCCAATGAGAGGTGGTGGGATCGAGCTTGGAATTCCTCTATAAGCTTTCCTAGCTGATCAAAAGACATAGGGGCAGACTGAAAAGTAAGAAATGCTCTGCTTTTGTTGCTTTGAAGTCATGGAGCAGTGTGATGCTTGGGATAGCCATTCTAGGAGCAGGAGGAGGTGTATACGCTCTGACTTACTGAATTGAGCAGAATGGAGAGAGGGAAGAAATCTGATTTCTCATGTCTTAATTGGTCTCCAGGCTCCCATTTACAAAAGTTCATACATTTTGTTGATTGTTCAGGCATTTGAATTGCTTTTTCTCTTATTTGCTTCCCAAATCATGCAGCCAGATAAATGCATTGTACCAGCTCTTTGGTGTGTTAGGAGATCATACTGGGGATATTAAATAAACAAGGGTTTACACTGAGAACCAAAGTATGAGCAAAGGCATAATTTATTGATGAACTTTAGTCTTCTGGATCCATAATTCTAATAGCAGGGAAACCACTTAACTTTATAAAGTCTGAAATGTAATTGAAGGAAGTTTATATTGTTATGTCTTGGAACACAGCTACTTATGATCCTGATAACTGAAGATGAGCAGAATGTGGGAATCATGTGAAACAAAAACTTCTGCAGAGGGCCAGGGATTTAGCTCAGTGGTTCTGGCACCTGTCTTGCAAGCGCAAGGACCCAAATTCGATTCCTCAGTAACCACACACAATACTGGGCGTGAGACTCATGCCCAGCAACAATTAGTACTACATACCACAGTGCCGGGTGTGGTGACTCACACCTGTATTCCCAGAATTTGGGAGACAGAGTCAGGAGGATTGCTGTGATGTGAGTTTGAGGCTGAGCTCAGGGCCAGCCTGAACCACAAAGTGAGACCCTGTCTCAAAAAACAAAATAAAACAAAACGAAACACTTCTGCAGATAGTGAGAGACGTACCATAATTACATATTGCTACTACTGTGTCACTGCTACAGCTTGAATTTGCACAGGGACAGGGGCAGGTTAAGAACCCAGTTTAGGAAGCTGGGATGAAGCAGGACCAGGCAGTAGTTTGGGAAGTTTTAAGGGTCATACAATAGATTGGACTCTGAGCTGCTTTTTATTCCATCATCATTCATGTTAAAGAACAAAGGTGGGACAGTGGCTGTGGGTCTTATAACTTCCTTTGGTGCAGTGACTGTAGAAGGACAGTTTTCCTACCTGGGGCTGAGAAAACTTGCACTCATAAAAGCCAGCCAAACTCAATATCTACAGCTATTTTATTTTAAAATGAAGTTATTATTTCAAGTCAAAAGTGTGTAAAGAATTCCTGAAGAGTTTCCAAGGCTGAAAATTTCAATTTTGATTGGCTTGAAATCACAGGTAGTCTTTTGGTTTTCATTTTCATCAGGGGTGATGCTCCATAATTTGAACTTCTGATGCTGAAAATTGAACTGAAAATGAGACTCTTCTGCAGTTCAACCACTGCTGCCTTATTGACATTATTATGATTACTGCTAGTTTATCCTGTCCAAGGTAGAGGAAGAAGAGAGACTCAGTCCTGGCTGTGAGATAGACAACCACAATCCCAGGGAATACCTGTTCCAATTAGTCTGTTCATCATGGGGAATGAAATTTTCTGTTAACTCGAGTTGTGTTCTTTTCCATTTCCAAATAGGGTCCTTTTTTGCTAAATTTATATATTTTATTTTTCCAGTGAGAGGAGGTATGGCTGTTCGTAGGACCAGGTGTGTGGAATTCACAGATTTAATTTCCTGGATTAATTTTAGCCCTGTACACAAGTAAGGTTGGAAGTTTGTCCAGAGACCTGTCTTTCTTGCCAACATGCCAGTGTAGTATTCTTGGCTAATATATTTGCATATTTGTAGGCAGGGCCTGGAAAAATAATGTGAAAAACCAACTGTTTACAACTAATGTTTGCCTTACCATAGCATGAATCAAGGTTTATTATTAATTTTAAATAATATGACACTTGAAAACCATCAAGCAAGGAAAAGACTTATGCTAAAATACTTTTCATTTTTAAAAGGTACCATTAGGGAAGTGATATTTTTTCCTCATGTGTATGTGTGTGTGTGTGTGTGTGTGTGTGTGTGTGTGGGTGCTCTCAGGATAAAAACTTTTTCTACTCTCTTTGTGTATATTTTTCACATAAAATACTATTAGCTTTACAAAAAACTCAGGCCTGCATCTAACTAATCACAGACAATTGTACAAAAAGAGTTCAGCCCTAGAGTCGTGTAGGCCATATGTAAGTAGATGCTGGGTTCATCACTTGGAGTCTGTTCATGTCATGTTGTTGTCATCATTCATAAATAACATGTAAAATCAAGATGTGTAACATATTGATGACAGTGAGTGGTAAGTCTAATTCTTTTTAACCCTTATTGTACTAGTCTAACTGAATTCTTGGAGAAGAGTAGGAGTATCATGTGATTGGGTTGAAATATTGAATCTTGACTTCTGATGACCATTTCTCTGCTTACCTTCAGTTTAAATATCAAATATATCTTTATAACTCTTTTTACACATCAAAGAAAAGAAGGAAAAGCCAGTGAAGAAATCCACTGGCCCAGTGATTATGGGGAGAGGGACTAAGAATGAAGTACTTTTCAAGAGGGTTTTTGGGAGAGAGAAGAGATTCTGAAGGAACGGTATCTACTGCGGGTGGGACTCTGAGGACAGAATTGGGAACTATCTTTAGTATGATTTTCTTTGTGCCAAGTTACTTATTTCTAGTTTTAAATTCTTCAGAGAAGATTGAATAATTACCTTTTGCCACTGAGACCAACAGGAGATGGACTCATTTTATAGATATGTATTTATTCCCTTTTTAAAAAATGCTTCTATCAGTTGTCTTTCAAGCTTCTAAATAATTTAATAAAAGTTTCTCAAAATTATTCCTTGGGCTTGTTCCATTGTTAGGCAGAGAGTCCCAGATCTTAGTGAAGGTCTGGGAGTGGGTGTGAGGCTCAGGTGGGGCCAACTGGACAAGAGAGAAAAAGCACGAGCAGGCCTGTGTCTTTCCAGGATGCCTCCTTGCTTCTTCTTTTTAATACCACTGTAATCACTGATGACCATGAAGTGGACCCTGAGGGGTAGAAAGATGGCCTGTGACATAGAATGAAAGGTCAGAAAGACTTGGATCATTTAAGACGCTGTTCCACTATTGAACTACTTCCATATTCCCTTGGGGTACTGGTGTAAGTTTTCTAAGTGCCATTTCTAAGTGGATTGTGCCTCTGTATTTCCTGGATTTTATTAGCAATAAATATCCTGATGGTTAAGCCATTGACATTTAACTCTGACATGTCACCAGAGACATTACTAACTGGCACAAAACACATTAAAAACTTGCCATTTGTAAGGTACAATTAAACAAAAAGGACATAAGTCAGAGCATATAGGAAACTGCAACTGTCATCCCCAACATCGGATTTCAAATGTCTGTGTTCATCAGATCCACTTGGCTCCATTGATTGATTTAATAATAGGCAAATGTCACAGTTGAACTCGAAGTGTAATTTTAATTGGTAAAAACCTTGCAGTTTGTCTGTTTTACATTTTGTCATTCCAATTATGATTTTATTTGTAAAAGCTAAAATAACTGAAAATCGTACTAAAGTCCCAAGGGAAACAAGGTAATTGAATGTTTGTACTTGTGTACATGTGTATGTATTAATCATTGTGTTCAGCTGGTCATTTAACTTTATTTTTATTTTTGCAGCATTGGGGATCGAGGTCAGGATCTTGCACATGCTAAGCAAATGCTCTACCACTAAGATACATCCCCAGCCCTCTGATATATTAAACTCCTCCTGGGTGACATCCACAACTAGGAGCATTAGAGATGAAAAGTTAAACAGAACAAAGATTTGACATTTTTGCCAGAGACTCCAGGTTGGTAAAAGGCACCACAACTGAAGGAGATGCTCAGGGTGAAAGCCACATGGACATCCTTTAATCATATCTTTCTTATACAACCTGTGTGCAATCAGGTAGAAAATCACTCCGGAGCTACCTTTGCAGCCCTACCTGACTCTACTGTGAGCTCACATTCCCCATCAGTACCATCCTAACTAGACCTACCACTGTTTCCACATGTTATCATCCACCCCCGTTTCTTCTCCATACAGTCTCAAGAATATGTATGCTTAAAATATATTTTTATTAATGCCTTTTAATCTATTAATTTATTAATTCCTATTAAGATCAGACTTCAATATAGTATTTTCATACAAGAATATAACACATTTTGATCATATCCTTCCCCCCCACCTCACTTTCCCTTCCCCCAGTGGCACATATTTAATGACAACATAAAGTAGGCCAAGATCTTCATCTCAAGCTCGTCCAGTTTTGTGATGCCCACTTTTTCTTTTATAAAACAAAACCAAAGTCCTATCCCTGGCCTGTACATTTTTCCCTGACCTAACACCAATTGTGCCTCAACATCATTTCCTGCCTTGCTGTTCCTTATTTAACCCAGCACTGACATCGGAGCTTTCTTGCTCTTTGTAGCCGGTGCAGTGCTCCCTTGTTAGAAAACGTGCTGCTTCCCCCATGCAGGCCTCTGGAGGTCTCCCTGGAGCCCCGCTGTTCTTCTCTAGTTCTTTCCACTGCATTGTAGCGAATCTACATTTTTGCTCCATGAGCTCCTTGAGGGCAAGACCTTTGCTGTTCAGATGCGTCTGAATGGACGGATGAATAACTGAGCACAAGTTGCTTTGCTCTTTCCCTTCCTGTTCTGCCCTCGCTGATGGCATCTTCAGGCCATTTTCTTTTACTCTGATTCTGTGTTTGCATCTGTGAAACGAGGGGAAATTTCAGGTCCTGAGAATTGTAAGGGCCATCCCGTGTGGTCCCTTCTATGCATTCTTCTTGGGTGCCTTCATTTGCTCTGTAAGTATCCAGCTAAGCTGTTGCCAGGAAGAATAGGTAGCGGGTTGGGTGTGGGTGCCCACTAATGCAGGCATCCTCTTCTTGTCCTAAAAAGGAGAACTCTGGTTCAGGCAGCCTGGGCCAAGCACAAATGGGAATACAGAAAAGTCCTTTTCTGGGGTTTGCATCTTTTTCTCGGTCATTTTCTTTCTCTCTCGCTTTCTTTCTTTTAGTTTTTTGAGACAGGATTTCATTTTGTAGTGCAGGCTGGTCCTGAACTCAGCCTTGAACTCACAGCAATCTTCCTGCCTCTGCCTCCCAAGTGCTGGGACTACAGATGTGAGCCACCATGCCTGGCTTTTCCTCACTCTCCCTCCCGGATTGACCCTCTGCCTCCCAGGAACATAATGGAGTCTTTGCGCCCTCTGCTCTTCTCTTACCAGAGTGAGTCAGAAACTTCAACTCATTCACAACGATGCAGGTAACACAGCATTGCTTCCTCTTTCAGTCTCCTCAGTGTGGATTTGGAGAAAAGTAGTTTCTCTGGACCCTAAAAGCATGAACATCTCTCCAGCTCTGGCTTTTTTTTACAGCTGTGTGACCTACCTGGTTGAGCCTCAGTAATTACTGTTTTGACCTCAGTTCTTGTTTGTAACATGTAAATTCTAAGCCCCCTTCATGTCATTGTAATGACTGTTACATGAAATGACAGAAGATACCAAGCACAGTGCACAGGGCTCAATCTTACAGAACCATGACGTTAGAGAGAAGGAAGTGGGTAACTCAGGGATATTTTTACCTCCTTTGCCTCTACAGCATCCTTTAAATTAACCGCATATACTATTTCTGTTCAAGTAAATGGCAAGTTTTGCTTATAAGCATGGAATTAAAACTCCAGGAAATGAGGCTGAGCTGAATAGAATACAATAATTAGGAACATCAATACACTTATACACCTGGATCCATCGCAGCAGAGCCTGTAGCCTGTAACCTGTAGCAACACTGGTCACGTCAGGCTGCAGATGCTGCCAAGGCCACAGCCAGGCTTCTTTCTCCCTCCCTCCCCTCCCTCCCCTCCTTGGGCTGTTCTTCCAGGACGGGGGAGCTGCAGGAGCAGGGGCCTGCCTGGGCTGCATGTCCCTAAACTCTGATCCCAGCCCCTCTTCCCAATGCTGCTCCCTCCTTCCATGCAGTGATCTGAGAGGGAGGGGAGAGGGCAGCTCAGTCACTGACCCTGTCAGACCACTGAGGAACAGGACAGAATGAGGGCCGCGGCCTGACCTTC
Source organism: Petromus typicus (assembly GCA_004026965.1). Taxonomy (NCBI): domain Eukaryota; kingdom Metazoa; phylum Chordata; class Mammalia; order Rodentia; family Petromuridae; genus Petromus; species Petromus typicus. The sequence goes on from PVIR01003164.1 coordinate 21,165, forward strand.
ACCATGTCCAGCGCTTCCTTGTTCGAGCTCTTTGGTGGGTTTGTGTGAGGTGTGGCTGGGGCTCTACCTGGAAGTCGGGTGGCATCTGGCCAACACCTCTACGTGATGATGGAGTTAGTCAGCAGAGGTAAGCCTGTGTTGAGAGGCCAGCTATCAGCAGCTTCCTGTACGCTGGTTTTGTGTACCTGGGAGAGCAAGTCTTAGAGCCCAAAGCAACAAAGCATTTCAGAGTGGTTTACTCTGAGACATTTTATTCATACTAAAGGCTGGAAAATCCCAGCATGACCCAGAAGAGGGGAGGTGGGCTTCTGGCTTAGGATGAGGGGCCTGGCTTCCAGCCGAAGGGAGGCAGGAGAAAAGAAGGAAAGAAGCTGGACACGTCTGGCTCATTTCTACCTCAGGGCCTTTGCTTCTGCTCTTCCTTTCCCCTCCTGATACTTCCAGGCTTTCTACTCCTTCATCCAAGTCTGGCCCTCAGGACACCTCACCAGCAAAGTTCGGGGAAGCCGTTTTTTCCCAGTGTTGAACACACTCCCCTTTCTATTGCTTGTAATGTTTCTTTGTATGTCCAGCACATCTCTAAGTTTCTGAGTCAAATTTTGTAAATGAAGAAATAAATCCTCCCCCTCCCCAGGAATTTTCCTGGTTTTCATCCAGGTGTTTAGGATTGCCCCTTTGAGGCACATCTGTGTGTTTAAGTGTGGATGGGTTTTGTAATGTCATTCATTTAATGTAAAATGCATCACAATTATCATTTGCTTTTTACCTGAGCTTTCCTCACAAAAATGATAAAGACCACGATTAACATAAGAATGTCTTTTATATGAAAACAGCAATCTTAGGTGGCATGAAACCTTTTTTCTTTGACCATGCATATGTACTCTTACTTAAATATTTCAAGAAAGAACTGCTATAGGGGGTTGGGGATTTAGCTCAGTGGTTCCGGCGCCTGTCTTGCAAGCGCAAGGACTCAGGTTCAATTCCTGGTTACCACATACCATACTGGATGTGGAGACTCACTCCCAGCAGCAACCAGCACCACATACCACAGTGCCGGGCGTGGTGGCTCACGCCTGTAATCCCAGCACTCAGGAGGCAGAGGCAGGAGGATTGCTGTGATGTGAGTTGGAGGCTGAGCTCAGGGCCAGCCTGAACTATAAAGCGAGACCCACTCTCGAAAAAAAAAAAAGAACTGCTGTAGACATGTCAATGGCTGGGTTGGTATGTCCACTAGGCTGGGAAATTTCTAGGGCATTGAATAAATCATTGTGAAATTGTTCCACTTTGATAGAGAAGACAACAGCTGGATACATGCAGCTTATTTGTGGGTCAGTTCCTCACCTGACCCACCTGACCCACAAATAAGGGTCGTCCCTGAGTGTGGAGGTTCAGCCCCAGAGGTCTCATTCACATTGATTCACAAAACGGGTGGTGATCACTTAGCATGCTAAACAGATTCTCAGGTGAAAGGTTCAGCAGAGACAGAAGAGGGAAATATTCTTCTTCTCATAGAGCTTTCATGCCAGAAGGAGGAGACGTGTGAGTTCAAAGTAAAGTGAACAGTATGTTGGAAAGTGACATCTGTCACGCAGGATGGGGATGCAGTTTAAAGTGTGATCGTGAGGGGAATTTCAGGGGACATTTGGAAAAGAATAAAGGGGGTCAATGAAGAGGGAGGGAAAAGGCAGGCTAAGTACAAGGAATGGCTACCAGATATGTTGGACGTACAGCAAGGAGACCAACGGGTATGACCTTAGGGAGACAGGCAAGTGGGGTTGCTGGTCACTTGGGGTGCGCCCAGTGGAAGGGCCTCTGTACTCCATGCTGAGTGGATCATGAACCTGGTCCAGGATTTCCCAGAGTGACATGCTCTGACTCACATTTTGGAAAGAGGCCTAGACTGAAACATTTGGCAACCTGTATTAGTTTGGCTAGAACATACATATTCATCCATAAAAGGGTTGCACTAAAGGTCGTCCCTAAGTATGTAGGCTTAAATTCCTGTATATGCTGCTAACATGCAAAAGAAAAGAAAATACATGTTTCACTCTGACGAATGTCAGAATCAAACCCTAGGGAAACGGTTTTTAGTTCTGAAGTCATGTTTCTTTCAAGAAGGTCTGTATTCTCCATCTCCCCTCCACCTCCCTTTCTTTACTTACCTTATTGAAGAACAAGAGTAGAACTGGGAAGTAGTTTGGGGAGGCTTAACCTGGAATATCTGCACTAATACCCTGCTGGGATATTCCTGGTCACAACAGACTTCATGCCAGGGAATCACATGCTAAGTTAGCTTGAGTCATTCTCTTCTGAACCTTTAGTATTGACGTAATTATTCATTTTCATGGCCTGTGAGCAGGGGTTTATATAAAACCTGCAGCAGTTCACCTAATAAGGGATTTCTGATCGATTTTAAAATTTGAAAAATAGCCTATTTCACACTAGCCTCAGTGTAGTTTGTGTACAATATACTGATTTTTTTGGGTTTTGAATTTGTTATGTAGATGAGAAGGCAATAAGGCATCTGGACTTTTCCAACAAATGGGATGGGCAGAAGAGCCTATCGTGAATGTCCTCAGTGAGGCAGAAGAAATGTGCAAAGGTTTAGGGAGATGCAAGGCCTGGAGCGGTTTGATCACAGGAGACTATGTTGCCCACCCTCATCTGTTGTCCACAGAGGGTTCTGAGGACTCGTGTTTCATCAAAACTGGAGGGTCACACTGGTAAAGGGGGCTGACATACTTGGGGAGCCCTATGAGGGCTCCTTTCTGTGGACTCGCAGTGTCAGTGGGAACTAGTGCCATTGACTGGGCTCAGTATTCTCACTTCAGAGTAACTGGAGCTGGGCTTGCAGAGAGCAAGAGGTTATTTAATTGATACAGACAAGATGGGCACAGTTGTGTAAGGGAAATTAAAGTGGAAGTTGTCAGATAGTAGGGCTTTTGCTCATGATATTCCTTGAGCAGAAATAGATGGGCAGTCTAGGAAAGTCTCACCTGACTTGCATAGACAGAGAGCTCTACATGGTAAATAGAATCATTGTAATAGAAGGTCATATCTCCTCACCCAACTCCGAGGTCCTCTACAATGAAGGGGAAAGCACGTCTGCCTAAAGAAATCCTTCTGCACAGTCAAAAATGTATATTGTTATTCTTCATACTGACCTTTTCTTAAGAAACATGGGCTGTCTATTCAGGTGATTGTTCTTGTTGGAAAAGCTTTTGGGGACTTTTTCATTGGAAATCCAAAATACCTCTATAATCCAGCAAGCAGGTGATTTCTGATGTCTAAATTTTATTTGTGTCATGATGGACCTAGAGTAGCCCTCAATCCCACTCTTTAGATGTATCTCCAGTTCCAGAAATTATAGTTTGAAAAGAAAAACCATACTAATGTAGCTGAGTTGCCTTACCCATTAGCCTATGTAGTTTTACACTCCTGAATGCATGGCTTTCCTAAGCTTTGGTCTTCTCCTCTTTAAGAGAAGAAGTCGATGGTTAAGCCAAAGTCTTGACTTTGGCTACAAATTGGAATATTCTTAGGGAGTGAAAAAAAAAGCTCATTCCCGAAACTTACACTGGAGATTTTGATGTGGGAGAAATGTGACTGTTGAGACTACAGAGAAGCTGGGTGATGGTCTGTACTGTTGTCCTTAAAGTTACATGTTGAAACCTAATACTCAATGCAATGATGATAGAAGATGGAGCATTTGGGAAAGGATTCAGTCAGGAGGGCTCTTGCCTCGGGAGGGGGAGCAGTGCCTTTGTAAGAGAATCCAGTGAGGGAGCTTGGGGTCTGCCTTGCTGGGTGAGTGCATGGAGAAAGTGCATTCTGAGAAACAGACCCTTAATAAGCACCAGATCTGCTGGTGCCTTCATCTTTGACTCTACAGTGTCCACACTGTGAGCAATACTTTTCTATTCTTTACAAATTATTTAGCTTAAGGAAAAAGTGAGAATCAAGATACATTGTGTACAGGTGCATATTCTCTATGATGAATGTGATCATAAGGAATATCTAGTATGTACCAAGACATTAAAAATTATTTAGCTTAAGGGACTTTATTGTTGTAGCTCAGTCTCAGACAAGTCCAAATAGTCATTGTAGCCATGATGATGCTATGGACGGCTGTTCAAAGATTTATATGTAGTGTTCCCACAGCCTAGACATAGGGTCCAATCTCCTGTAGAATATACACCTTGTTTATACTCCTGATATTCTGCAGCAGTTGCCCTTGACAATGGTCTAAGCTTCTCCGGTTTCAGTTACCCATGGTTAATCATAGTTCAAAAACATTAAATGAAAAATTCCAGAAACAATTCCTAAATCTTAAATCCCATGCTGCACTAAACAAGAGGACAAAATCTAGTGCTGTGCCATGAATTCACCCCGCGTTTCTCATACTCATGTGTACACACTACTTCCCCTCTCAATCTCTTAGAAACCATCTTGGTTCTCAGATAGACTATTACATCATCGTAGTACTTGTGTTCAACTTACTCTTCTTTTGCTTAATAATGGCTCCAAAATGAAGAATAGTAATATCAATTTTGCTACAGTATATTACTGAAATTGTTTTATTACCATGTTTGAGTTTTACTGTGACTAATTTGTACATCACACTTTATCATAGATGTATAACTATAGGACAAATAGTGAGCATAGAGTTTAGCACTACCCACGGTTGTAGGCATCCCCTGAGGATGTTTGGACTGTCACTCATGGAAAAGAGGGAACTAGAACGCTATGGATTCAGGTATTTACCCCTCCCTCCTGCTTAGTGATGGATGCTCTCACTTCTTTGTCTCCTTACTGTTTGATCTCCAGCCGTTGATAAACTGTCGCCCCTATTCTAGCATTGATGAGAATAATTCTGATTTCTGAGCTTGACATCACAGAATAGATATGCCACCCTGAGGAAGTGCCTTATTCACCCTGGCAATCAGCTTTTTCATCTGTATTTTGTTAAGGAACTTCCTCATAGTGCTCAGTGTCAATGTCATTTTACAAAACTACTGATGTGTCCAGTGACTTCCTGGAGCAGAGTGGGTCCTAAGCTGTTTCAAGCTGATTGTGCTTTCTGGTTTCGGAGGTAGGTTTGTGGGAAGTATCTTGCCAATTTAGCCTACTTTCAGGGAACTGTGCACTGTGTGTGCTGTGCTCTGGTGTGATGTGGCCCAGGCAGGCGAGAAGGAAACCAGCTTTGTAGCACTTAGCACGAGGGCTGCTAGATGGCGCCATTTCCCCAGATTTCCAGCCAGTCTACTTTTTTTCAGCAGATAGCTTTTGGAGAATTAACAATTAATGTCCACCGTATCAGCCAAAGCCTGCAGAAAATATACTCCGGAAAGTGTACAGGAGCGTGATTCCTAAAAGATTTCTGCTAGCCCCAAACTGTGCTGGCCAAAACTGTAATCATAGACATTGGTTCCACCCAAAAGGAACATTAATAAGGGGAATACGGAATATTATAATAAATGACTTCTGTGTTTACTTTCCTGGCCTTATTGTATTTCCCTCTGAAAGTTTTTTTGCACATAATAGAAATAATTGTTACTAGGCTGGAGGGTGATGATAAGGTGAATCCCATTCTGATGAGCGTTCTGTCCATAAAAGCTTAAAAAAGGAGCCAGCAGCTGAGACTCGTGGGCTGCTTCTCTGAACGCCTCGGGTCGCTCGGAGCGCGTGACAAGTGAAGGTGCAAACGTTGCGAGGACAGCAGGTCTTTGGAGTTTTCTGGACCTTTAATTCTATAATAAGCCTCCTTGAGTTAAGAGCTTAAACACTGCAGATGCTATTCTCTTCATGAAAAGGCGAAGCTGTTCTTTGTCACAGAAGAGCCTTAAGAATGTAAGCTGAAAAAAAAAGGGCAAGAAGGATGTGTGTGGCCCATTCTCAGCTCTGCTTCTCCCATTTCCCTCTTTAATGTTTGCAGTCTTCAAAGTCACTGTGTCCACGGCTGCTTAAATGAAATGTGAACCTATCGTAACGGTGTGAGGAAGCAGCGCACAGGGTTCTACCTCCCGCTCTCCTCTGACCATCTTTATTTGGAGAGAAGTTTGCACTGAGAGTAGCAAGTGCTGTAGCAGCAGGTTGGTGAGCAGAACCCACTCTTGTGAGCAAGGGCTGCGCTCTGAGGTGTGAAGTTGCTGCTAGCACAGCACCCCTCCCCCTTACTGTTGGGCTGCTGACTTTCCCCCTTGCCTAGAAACAGCAGTCTGTCAAAATTAAATGATTAGTTGCTTCGCCCTCCCTCTGCCACACCATTTGTAGCTCACTTGTGCAGGCTGCGAGGACTGACAGAGTGAAACCCAGGGCTTTTCTTTCTCTTTCCCTTCTGGTTAAATTTGGCCTCTTGTGAATTCCCTGTGTGTGTTTAGATTTAGAAAAACATTCCCAGTGCCAACTCCTTAGCTTTGCATCTTAAATTTATTTTTCAGTCAACAACATCGACAACTTGAACCTCACGCTGGTAGAGGAAAGTGCGTGGGTGGGGGGCTTCCTTGCTGAAGAGAAAGGCATGGCCCCTTCGCCCCAAGGCACCAATTACTATTTTCTCCATCTTCCCTTCTCCATTCACAGCCCCAGAAGCAGCTGGAAAGGAAAAGACACACTGGGCGTTCCCAGAGCGACTCTCTGGCTCCCCGAGGCTTCAGACATTTGTGCATCTGCTGAGGCCTTCGGAGCAGGGGGCCTCATTAGGCGTCATCTGGCCACCTGAGAAGGCTCGGTGGGCTCCCAGGCTCACCCCTCCTCCAGGCAGGACCCTGCTCCACCAGCTGCGGATCTCTGGAGTTCACTGGGTTTAGCAGCTGCCACGGCTAATTACTGGAGAGCAGAGTCCCCAGGTGGCTGCCTCAGAGTGGAGAGGAGGCGCAAGACACAGGAAGGGGCTGAAGGGCATGAAGGGACAGGGAGAGAAACAACATAGAGAGTAGTGAGACAGCAGTTGGGGGAAAGGAAGTAGAAGGTTGAACAGGATGAACTTTGCAATTCAAATTGCTGGAACTGGGCAACAAGGAAGAGGGTTTCAGCCCTGGGCAGGACAGTTGATGTCATAGATGGCCCACCTTGGAGAGATCACTGGCCTGGCATGCCACCTCCCACCACACTGTGGTAGTCTACGCTCCTGCTCTTTCCTTTTCCTTCTGCTTCAGTACGGTCTTCTGCCAAGAGTTAGATCATGGGCTTAGAGTCTGAATATGCATGGGGGCTGTGCATATGTATGCATGTACATATGTGCATGCATGTACCTATGTGCATGCATGTACGTGTGTGTGTGTGTGTGTGTGTGTGTGTGTGTGTGTGTGTGTGTGTGTGGGTGTGTAATGGATTATACCTGCTTTAGAGTTCATGCTGTGGGTCCCAAACATCAGAAGGGTTGGAGCCATATAAATGAGCACTAGTGGCTGGCAGCTATATCAATACCTGGAAGGGTGGTGGGATTGTCAAGGTGGCAGGAAGTAAGTCTTGTTAAGAGTCTGGAGTCTTATTGTTCCCTCGTAACTGCTCATCCATGTGACCCCGGCTGGGAAGGGACACCTTGGCCTGGCATAGAAAGATTCAGAGATTTGGATCCATAAGACAAGATGCACAAGGATGAGTAATTCCCTTCAAATCCTAGAACCTTGAATTCCATTAATTCTTGCTTTAGTCATATCTGTTCCTTCCCAAGGAGCTCTGGGTACAAGTGCCATCGACCCAGGGGAAATAGGAAAGGAAGTGAGGAGCGGTTCCTTCCTAATAAGTCGGCTTTAAGATGGGTATAAAATGGCAGCAGGTTAAGTTTCTTCAGTGTTACAGCCTAAAAGCTGTTACTTCAAATTATTCTGAGGCTGAGGAAGCTTTTAGAGGATAACTGTTGCTGTTTCCTGTAGCTCACTAAACATCCCACTTTGGCCCACCAGCTTCGAATGAAAGTGATCAAACCTTTAATAAAAAGGTTCTTCAGAGGGGCTGTCATTCCTGAGAGTTTATTTTGACCCAGTTGTCATTCAGGTGTGATACTCTGAGGGGTGGAAACTCATTCTCTGCTTCACTCCCCTCATAAGAGGGGACCCAGCACATGTTGTGGGCAGTGCAAGTATTTGAGGACTTTTCCTTATTTTGAGCTGCTTCCTTTTTGCTCACTAATTCTAGTTGTGCCTTCTGGAACTATGTAGGGGAAAATGGAATCAAAAGCTGACATGGTATCAAGCTCCCTCTGCATCCTACTCTAGATAAAATGTGTTTTTTGGCATTTATATCCCTTGGGATCCAGAAAGAAAGATAACCAGAATTAGTACCTTTTGGAGGCATCTACCCTCACTAGAGCTGGTGAATAAGTGGGAGAAATTGTCCTAGAGGTCAGAATCACAGAGCAGGGCTCTGGGCCACCACTGGAGCCGCTATGAGGACCGGAGACAGTTCTGGTGCTGTAGCCAAGGTGTCGGCCCCTGGTGCAGACTTGTGAAGAGGAGCGGCTTGGCTGGTGTTGGCACTGCCAAGACACCTAACACCACTAAGTGCAGCTCAGTAGAAGAGCCAGCGGCTGCCACCCAGAAGACGTCTCTTGATGCAGATGTGGAAAGTGCCAAAAGACGGGAGAGATGAGCTGCCACTCATCCCTGGAGGAACCCAGAGACTGCAGGGTCAGGAAGTGAGCAGCTTTCCCCTCCTCCCACTCCCCATGTCCTGCAGAGGCACAGGCTCACTGTCCACTGGCACAGGCTACCTGGAAGCCAGCTGGTGAGAGACTGGTGGAAACTGAGTCTGTAAGGTCTCATGCCCTCTAGATTATAGAGCAGAGGGCAGAAGAGCACCATGGGAGCTGGGACAAGTACTTCCACAGTGTCCTTACTAAACTGTGAGTTTAAGTACTGGAGACTGAGCTCCACCTAAGATAGGATAAGGCGGAGCAGTGGAATGATGCACTTCCGGCTTTGATCGTAGAGTGGGATTAAGAAGTCAGATACTTAGGGTACAATGCACTGTTCTTCCTGACTGAGCTTGCACTCATATAGACCCCTCATCTACATGGAGGAAGTGAGGAAAAACACCTGTATTTCTGAAACTGAGTGTTTGACTGAAGCTCCGATCTTGTGCTCTCCATCCACCCATCTGTTTGTCTGTCTATCTATCTATCTATCTATCTATCTATCTATCTATCTATCTAACTATCATCTGTCTATCTCTTTCCTAGGATACTGTTTCTTCCTCTGATTATGCTGCCCTACTTTTCCCTTGGAGAAGTTGCTTTCCTCCACCCATGTGCCTGTTGGTCACCCACCCCAATTGCGAGGAGGGTACAAGAGAGGAACTTTGAGACTTGAGCTGAGATCCAAGGGACTGAGGGCTGGGTAGCCAAAGCTGTCATGGCGGCCTTGGGGTTCTCTACTGACATTCTGGAGCTACTCTGTGTGTTGGATCTCTTGAGACCTGGTTGTTCACTTTTTCTGGTGTTGAAGCCACTGTCCAGCATGCTCCTTATAGAGTCATTCCTTGCTGATGTTGACTAGGGTCTTTTTCTGTTGCTCAAATGGAAGAACCTGGGATGACTTGCTACCTTTACTTGTGTACTTTGCAGGCAGGGAAATGTGGTTTGACTCGGTGGAGGAAGGATGAGTATACACACTGCAGCCAGACTGCCAGTTCTCTCTCCACCTTTCTGTCCTCAGAAATATTAGAAGGAAAATTAAGTACTGTAAACTTGGAAAGGAAAGTTCTGGTGGTATGCTAAATAGTTCAGGCCTTATTGCAAAGAAGTTCTAACTCTTGTGATGGAGATGAATGCATGGAAATCTGGTCTGGAGAAAAGATTTCATTTGATGCAGCCATTTTGAAGCAACTAATTGATATAGTCATAACAAAAAAATAGCTTATTTTTAAAATAATATTTTTAAGTACCTCATTCTTTCCCTACTTATGTGGACAGTGGATATCTTAGAGCCTTGCTCTATCCTTGGCACCATAGTTCTTGTATTGCTACAAGTCAGTCTGAAATGGAATGCAAGTCAGGAATGTACATTGTCTATAATTATATTAACTACCACTCCATGAAATTTCTTTAATTTTTTTTCAAAGTTGTCAAAATATCTTCAAAATATTATGTATCTAATTTCTATATAGATGTTTGATTCACTAAAAAATGTGCCCTACATCGGAAATAACTCTCCAGAGGGAGGGAAACTCCATTGGTGGTTGGTATTTTATCTGCGGACGGACCTGAGTGTATAACAGCTTCTTTCCTCGATCAGAAGCCTCTTCATTGTGTAACTGCCATTCAATCCATATTGTCCATAGTTAGAGTTTGACAATGACGTCTTGTGATTTGGATGCAGGAGAATATGCTGACTTCCTGTAGTAACTTTCCAATACAGAACAAAATGTCGTTTGGTAAAACACAAGAACCATGTTGCCACAAGTACTTATGTTGAATAATTATCTGTTAAAATCTCCAGGCATTGATGCTTTTCAGCTGTTTATCAAAACACACCCACCCTATGTTTTCAAAACTTGACATCTGTTCCTGATCTCCCCCAACTCCCCAAACCTCCCAGCTCTCTCAGCTGCTTCCTGAAGTGTGGCTTCCTCTGGTGAACAGGAGTGTCACTCTCCTGGGGCTGTGGCCTTGAACTCATTTAGAGCGGCCAAATGTTTCCTTATTGTCTTCTTGCCTAGCTCAGGTTCCAATTTCCTACCACCCATATTTGCTGTAGCCTTTGCAGTTTGAAGATCACTTTAGTGATAGAGAAAGAAATATAGAAGTTGAATTGTCCTGTTTTTCTGTTAGCTTCAATATGACACCGTTTGGCCCCCAGCAGTGGGTGCTTCTATTCCTTATTGTTCTGTCTGCTGTGATCTGGTGAGGAGACCCGTTTTAGTGCCCTGGCACTATCCTTTTAAGTTCCCATGCAGCTGGCACTCGATTTTTCCTAGTGTTATTATCACAGGTTTCTATTGCTTGTTTATTTGTCTCTCTGTCTGTATTTCAGGCATTTCTTTAAAATGTGAGATGAGAGAGTTATCCATAGCGATCTTTTAAGGTGTTCCTTTTTTTCTTGATAAGTCATTTATTATTGTTTAGGTAGAATTCTTGTGTGAACCTTCCTTTCTCTTTTAGATCTTTTAACTTTTACTGGGTCATGAGAAGTCACATCTGCCCCTCCTCTGAACTTTTAAAAGCTATTGTTTTTCCCTGGACCCACGATTCAGGTCTAATTGTGGTCAGTCCTCCCCTGTTTGGATGTTAAAAATTCTACAGTGACACTCAATGCATTTCTTTGACTACACCAGGCTGGCTGTGCTCTGCCCTGTAGCAGCAAGGCGTGAGATGTAATGAAGGAGCTTCTGAATCAAGCACCTTCATGTTCAAATTGCCACAGCCTTGCTGCTAGGCTTGAGCAAACCTCTGAACTTTTGACCAAGAGGGCTTTTAAAATATCAAGTCAATTATATAACTTCGCATGGTCACTGTTAAAATAATAAACAATACAGAATGTCATTAGCTCTCAATATAGTAGTCATATTACTGTCTAAATCTTTTGATCTTTGGGGAAATGTTTTAACATTTGTGCTATAAGAGGTGGGTGAGTGGGCAGTATAGAGCGAATGAATTAAAGTTAGAGCGGGTAACATTTGCACTGAAGTTTAAATATATTGGTGATGAATAACCTACGGAGTGAACCTATGAGTTCGGCTGCTATGCTTGATGACTTGAGTCCTGCAGTGGTGTTGGGCAAATGGCTAGAACAATCATTGTTCCCATTTCCTTAATATAAAACCCTTCTCACTCATGAGACTGTTACAGAAATTTAAGTGAGTGCAGACATGCCATTCTTCACACCGTCAACTGGCACTGTGAGCATTGAGTTCACTCTGACTGTGATCATGCTGAGGGGCGATCTGTGTGAACACAGCTGAGAAGCCGGAGGCACCAGCACTGCCATACACACTGCAGTATCTGCAAAACTACAGAGATACCCTTGGGGATAAACAAGGCTATAGAAAATGAAGAAAAGAAAGCCCCTGAGAAATGTTGACACAAAGGCATAAGTGGATGTCGTTCCATTGGGAAACTGACGAACACTTCTGAGAGAAGAGTTCAGAGAAGGACTCTAAGAGGTTGTTGCAAGGGCAACTGCACATGACTTTGGAGATGCATCTCCCATCAGAGCTGCCTAAACAGGGGCTCTGTCCCCCTTAGGGAACTGGACATGTACAGCATTCTCCAGGGTGGTCTGTCATTGCCATTTGTCTTTATAAAACTTTCTTTATCCCTTTGATTTGTGACATCAATGTAGCTTTTAAAATAAGGATTTTCAAAAGTTAAAATGTGTACATAAAGTCAGGATGAGTCAAAAGAGGAATTCTTAAAATAAAATCAGTGCCCTTCAGGAAGATTCCCTGTACTTGGAGGGAGCTAAATATTGTGCAAGATTGGAATAAACCTGTTTTCAAATGTGAGGTCCCCTTTTGCAGGAATGGTATTATATATAGATGGAAAGAGACAGATGATTAATATTCCTTCTCCTTCAACTTAGTCACTCAGGGGTTCACTGAAAGATAATGTGCTATACCTTCCTCACACAACCATTTTTATGCAACCCAATGTGATAGTTTGGGTCAGACTCTCCAAATCCCCAACCGTGCCAGGCAGACAGCATAATCTGTGTTTAGAGGGAACATATCGATGATGGACCATCAAGGCCTGAATGCTGTTTCTGCCGTTCTCTACCTGCCACATGTTGACTAAGTTTATGTCATTTTCAAACTGGAAATAGTTTTAGTAATGAATCAAGGAGTACAATGTCTGGCACAAAATACATACTCCAAAAGTTAGCCAATATGGATTATTCCAGAGTTGTTCAGGAGTTGTTTCACTGTCAACACAAAACGTTTTCAGGAATTTTCCTCTCTACCTCCCAAATTAATCTTGCTTATAAAAGTAATATCTGTGGTAGATTTTTTTAAAATTAAAATCTTTATTGGTACATTATGAACACACATCATCATCACATTCATTATGAGTTTGTACCAGACTATGACATGACTTGATTCTCATTTTTCCCCTTCCCCCACCCACCCTGCAACCTTCCCACCCACTATATATATGAGTTTTGTTTCTTTTTTAAAATTACTATCACGTTCTTTTCCCCTCGTTATTTACTCCTACACCCTCTTTCCTTTTGAATATTTTCTATTTCATCATATCAATTATATATACTACAACTCATTAACATCTTCATTGTGGTGGATTTATAAGAAGATTGTTATCTACTTAAATTCATGGTCTCTGTAAGAGTCAGTCACTCCAAAATTCTACTGCTCTTCAGAGCTCATTTGTACCCCAAGAAGCCTCTCCAGTTATTCCACATTGTGTGATGATTCCTTTTCCTACTTGCTCTTTGCAGATGTGGCCCAAATTTCCTATGCTGTAAACTGATCTTCAGCAAGATCTGAATTTCCTCTTCTTCCATTTGAATAAGTCTTTTGTTCTGAGTACATTATTGTATCATTGAGGGAAATACATGATTAGATTTTTGGATGTAATGAATTAACAGCTTTTTTCTTTTGTGTAATCCATGTCTGGCATAAAAAGGAAGACCATGTGGAATAATTTTGAAAAAAAAAATGTGTTGAAATTAAGTTGCCTGCATTAAGGTCTGGTTCCATTTCTTCCATCTTTATTTTGAGACATGGCTTTCTGCAAGCTCTTTAACCTCTGTGGACTTTGACTTCATCTGTAAAATGAGAATAAAAGATAGGAATTAAATTACATAGAGAAAATGCTAAAATTTTTGGAGCAAAGGAGATGCTGAGACCAATGTTGGTTCATAGTAAATACCACTGAATCTTCCTTCCTCCCTGTCACCTGAGTCCCACCTATACCCTTCAATCCTTAATCTATTTGGTGATCAGTTTTGGATACATTTTTGGGACTAGCCTTCAGTTTTGGTTTGACTTTCAAGACTTTTTTATGGCTGTAGTATGGCCATGCAGTGTGTAATGATGTTTTGATCAATAATAGATAACATACATAACTATAGTCCCGAAAGATTATATTGCCTAGTTAAATAATGGTGATTTAATTTGGGCAAGTACATACTGTGCTGTTTGTACAATGGCATAATTGTCAAAAAATGCATTTCTCAAACATATCATCATCATTAAATGATGCATAAGTTTACTACTCAAATGTTTCAAAGTATTAATAATGTACATGTTAGGGGACATAGTGACTGATCCTGTGTCTTCAGTTCTGAGAAAGGACTTAGAAATTTCCATTTTAAGTATGGACCAGGTGACAGCATCAGGCGACTCTGAAGAAAGTTTTGTGAGATGACACACTATGAGAAATAGCTATTAAAATTGCTGTGTCCTAGAAATAAATATTTCCATTAAAAATGCTTCTAAGCAGGAATTCTTAACCTGAGGAAAACACACAGACTTCAGGGTCCTTGTATTTGAGAGCAAATCACAGATACATGCATTTCTTTGCAACATGGGACAAAAATGATAAAGAATTTTTACTCTAACTTTCATTTTACATAAATGCAGAAACACACTTGCCCCCACTACTACCTTTCACCAAAAGCCAAACCAAAATAAAACTTTAAGAACTACATATTCATACTCAGGCCATTTTCCATCTCAGACTGTAGAGTCTTCCTGTCATAACCATTGGGACAAAGCTGTATGACCAACTAGACTATCTCTTCGTGGACTGATAATCTCTCCAAATCACATCTTATTGGTTTATATCACCAACAGATCGTTCTTCTTTGTGAGGCATAGCTGCCAGGAAGCATAGGCTCAGAGCACAAATGTGCACCTTGTCTTCACCTGACCTTCATTTGGTTTGGGCCCTTACTGAACACAGACTGGAGAAACTCTGCTCTGGTGCCTGAGTGTCTCTTACTTCAGCCCAAGGACAGTAGCTCATCAGGCCTTCTCTGGGCTGCTAAGAGCCATGGTGAGGAGTTCAGCTTTCCATGGAGAACTCATGGAATTCAAGCCATCTTCCCTAGGGAGGCCTGTCTTCCTCTGACAGCCTGGTTGTATATTCACTGAGAAATCTATGAGCATGGCAGCTGGGCCTAACCCAGGAAGGGTTTTCTTTTTAGAAACACAGTCTAAACAAATGGGCTCCCTGGGCCTGGTGGACAGAGCTTGTGTGCAGCATTCTAATCATGGGTCATTTAATTCCATTTTTGAGTTTGGTGGATAGAAACTACATAATCACTCAAGTTCTAGTTTCCTCAGATCTTTTCTTGATAGCAAAATATCAAGCATTCTCTCCAACTCTGCAACCATCCCTGTTGTCAAAATCTCCATTTTTTGAGAGTACTGTTTCACTCTAATATATTCCACAGTGTCCCAGGCTTTACATTACACCTGTAATGACTGATGTATATTTGTTGATACATGATAATGCTTCTATATAACATGTGTTCTTCCTCTGAGCAGATCTTATCTGCCACAGTCTTTAGATTTGACCACTTCTGAGTTTCTCGCTTGTGACACTTGGAGGGATAGCTATAGGATGCTAGTGTTGCCTTGTGGCTGTACCTTACAGCTCCTGTTCTTCATCATTTTTGTCCCATGTTCCAGGGATGACAGCTTTTCTGAAGAAATCCAGCTGTACTGCACTGCTGATATCTTCCCTGCTAGTAAAGATAGGGTTTTGACAACAGTGAAGTGCCTTTTGTAATAACTCCCACCCCTCCAACTGCACCGCTCTCCTGCCTAGTAGCTCACTCACCATGAAGAGCTTAGCAGCACTGGGCTCTGGCAGAGAGCAGGCAAATGCAGCAATGTGAAACACTAACAATAGCAGAGAGCAGGAAAAGTTTCCTTTAGGGTCAGATGAGCAGTTATTTCTTCTGAAAAGATTTCGTTATTGGATTTATTCCCATCACTTGGTTTCCGAAGTCTATTCTTGTGCTTGCTTCTCAGGTGCTCTTAGCAGTTTATTTTTTAATCTTTTTATTTTTAATTTTTTTTCACTATGAACTAGGCTGACTGTATTGAAGAAGAAAGAGCGCAGGAGGAGCTCCCCCCCAGGAGGCAGGGAACTCCCAGACCTCCTGTGAGAATGGGCCTGGCCAGGATGCCCTGAGTCAAATGCTATGCAGCTCCCCTATGTCCAGAGAGGCCTATCTGAGATAAGATATGCTTCCACACACCTGAACGACACCTCAGGGCCCTTCAGTGGGACCCCCTGGCTATGGGAGAACCCTTTAGTCCTACTTAGCGTGGCCCAATGAGGGTCCAGCAGCAGGCAGTTTGAAACTGAAACCAGAATGCAAAGACGAGGAAGATGGCTGACAAAATTCTACCTGAAGCCATCAGTCTTCTGTGTAGGGCATTACTCTGCCTTTCTACCAGATTCTTATCTGCTCCATACAGGTCTTTTTCCAGTTGGATCATCAAGGACTTAAAAAAGGAAGGGAATTTCCTCTTTCATTTGGTAGCATTGTATTTGGACAAGGCTGAATCCTCCAGGAGCTATTCCTCTACCAGAAGCTCCCAGGATACCACTGCCCCTTCCCTATCCTCGGCATCTGATTTAGCTGGATTGAAAGTGTTACAAATGAAAATTCATAGTTTCTGTCTGCTTGATGGCAGGTTTCAAGGCCTCTTGGATATCTAGACATTTCCTTATGATAATCTGGTACAATTTCCTTTCAAAAGCCATGAGGTCCATATAGGCCTGGGACTGTGGTACCAGTTCATAAAACCACCGAGTAGAATTTTTTCAGCCACCTTCTGGCTGGGTACATTCTCACAGGAGGTCCAGGAGTTCTGACCTGGCCCAGGGCAGTCACTGTGCCCATCCCTCTTGAGGCTCTGCCATAACTTGGGGCCACAGACTAGAAACTTGCCCAGGCCACCATCTTCCCAGAGTGGCTGCTGGAACTATATTTCATGTGCTTTTAACACTTTAAAAAACTGTTCAGTGTACCAATTATAAATATCCCCATATAATCCCTTGAGTAACTGTCATTTCAATTACATGGAAGTAGCATTTGTGGTGGAGAGAGAGAATAGTCACCTTACCAAGCAAAGATAGTAGACAAGCGCTCAGAAACTTAAAAGAAATAGTCACTGCTCTAGCATTTTAGGGAAGCCAAAAAGTATTGACCTCAGTAGATTTCAAATGCACTGTCATCTTAGCCTTGGAAGTCCTGAATCTAATCCCTATTTTACAGCTATTCAAAACTCGTATCCTTATCTTTGCCATTTTTTCTATCCTTGTGAATGTTTAATTTTTATTTCCAATTTCCACTGAGAGCAAACAACATTCACCAAGTTCTTTGAAAATTGGATTTAAATGATTCCTGTACTTTAAACCTTCACCCAAAGTAGAATTTTCCCATCATTATCAGCAGCAGCACATTTATCACTACTATATCTTCCTTCTCTGTGGGTATCACTATCAATGTTGATCAACTTAATGTGTGGCAGAAATGGTGTTACATTATACATATGATATATATGATATATACATAATATATACATGATATATGTGACATATATGATATATATCATGTATATGATATATATTATATATGATATCTATGATATATATTATATATGATATCTATAGATATCATTATATATGATATATGATATCTATAATATAGATATCATATATAATATATATGTCTTTGACAATTTCTGGAGAAGCAATCCTAGAGTCTCTGGATTTTAAGAGGACACCAGGAGATGTCATGATTTCCAGAAAAGAAATGTTCAAACAAGGAATTGTTTTCAAGCAAAATATTCCTTATGTTGAGATAGAGAGTGAAAGGTTAATGGACATCAGCAGGAAGTTAAAAAGAAATGCCTTCTCTCTTTTCACGGGATCTCTAGTTAGTAGTAAAGGGCTGTTAGTGCTGGGGGAAAAGACTATTGCAGGTAATTTACGAACCCAACAATAATCTTCCTTTTGTAGAGGATGAGCAGTGAACCCGATTATTTCTCAAAGAACTGTCATTTTCCCAAGAACTGGCATTTTCTGTCTCTTAAAGAATACCAACCTCTGTTATCATAGGTCTAACTTGAGCAATCAATCAGGGGCTTGAAACATCAAACCAGAATATATAATTTCAAAGGGGATAATTTTAGCAGAACTTGCCCTGAACTGAAGCAGTTGTTGGCTGCTTCTTTTGGTGTTGACAATCCCTCTCTGCACTCACCCCAGCCTCCTCTACAGCCATAGGAAACAAGGGGCCAGGACATGGGTTTATGAGATTTAGAGCGGTTGGTCTTGGCTATTCACAAGGAAGTAAATTCATGCTCAGAGTGATACTTATGGAGAAGATATCAGTACAGAGTTGTCTTAGTCACTTTCTTGTTGCTGTGCAGCATATTGGATACTCACAACTTCCAAGAATAAAGGTTTATTTTGACTCATGTTCTCAGCCATGGTTGGCTGACTCCAAGACAAAAAGAGAATAGTAGAAGGACCTGGGTGGAAGAAAGCTGCTCATGTCATGTGGCAAGAAAAAGAGAAGTGAAGAGCAGGGAGGGAGATATTTCCTTCTGGGTCATGGCATCGGTGACCCAACTCCAACCAGGTCCCACCTCCTCACAGCAAGCTGCCTATAGATCCCATATGACTTGATCACCTTCAAAAAGCCCAATATCTGAGTGCATAAGTTTTGGGGGTCACTGACCTAACCACAACAAGGTAGCTTCACAACACCATATGTATAATCTAAATGTCTTCCTATGAACACAGTGGAATTTTTCTTCCACAGATAAAGTATTCAAGTTCTTTTGGAAAGTAAGCTAAGAGTTTATAAGCATTTTATAATGCTTAAATATTTACTATAACCAATCTATCCACTTGTATGCTGTGTTCTAGAGTGTGTTGTCTGTTGGGGAAGAGGCTACTAAAGAATCTGGCCTTGCTCCTCAAAATCTTTCCTAGGCCAGGATTAAACAGAAAGCTATTGCCATACTCTTAGTGGAACAAATTAAACTAAGTGCTTAGTGATTTCTGCTGGTGCTGGTGATGATGAAGATATTATTGAGTATAATAGTGATGTTAATGGCAAAGGTCATGGGATTTGAAGGCAGAGTACTGTTTTAGCTCATAAGAACCAGCTGATTTTAAAATTTCCACACACTCATTATAGTTTCAGATTTTCATATCAAGTGTGAATCAGAGTCTAGTTAAAAATCAGGCTTGTTAGATAATTATGTTAGGTAATTATAGAAACCAGTGAGTGGAAGTCATTTGAAACAACTTGAAAGCAAGGAAGAGTGAGAAAAGAAAATTTTTATGCAATATCTAACTCGTGTTAAGCTTTGTTCCCTCTCTCTGTCCTCCACTTCTCCCTCCCTCTCTCTCCTCCATAGACTTCTTATTGCATTGTCATTTGCATTTTGCATATAGGAAGTATGTACAGAAGAGTAGTTGTAACTTGACCTGGTTGTTAGTTTTCAGGTCATTCTCTTGAGGGGAGATGGACTGAGTGTTAAAGTCCAGGCTGGGCCTTGAAATCCCTGTGAGTGATCTGGATGACCCAGCGCTTAGCCCTTAGCCACTCACAATATTCCCTTTGGCACATGAATGGGCATATTGCCAGTCTACACAGAAAGACACAAACGGAGGTCAGTGTAGGGGTTTGTACAACGAAAGACCTTTGTTTTTCTGCAATAGTCCACTATATTGTGGAAGTTCAAAACAGTGCATCGCTTGGTTGCCTGAGGTCAGCCAGTCTAGAGATGAAGATGCCACCGAAGCTGGAGAAAAGAGACCTAAAGACATAGAGCCTTCAGTGACATCATTTAGGCTCTTGATTAACTAATCTGAAATTCACTGTGTCTCTGGAATTTCCATTACATGAATACAGTACTCCTGTGTCGTTTAACCTATTGGTCATCCACTTAGGTGGTAAAACTAAGATTTTATATAGTTTTTGTATGCTGATTTATTTCTTGAACATGAGGGAATACACTTTTGCTTTATGATAGGGGGTAATACACCTCAAAGTTTGGATCCCACAGAGAATGCTGGTTAAGTGATGTCTCTGTATAGTTTCAGAAATGGTTTTCTACATGTGCATGAAAGGGGAGTCTTTGGTGCTCCTGTCTCCAACCCAGCCTTTGTTTATTCAACCTACAAAATAAGTGGGAAGGATGGCATCAGGGGAGGATCACTGGCTTCTGAGAGAAAGAGTAGCCTTCTGTACATGCTTAGGGATGGCTGTTCCCCTGGCCAGAGGCAGAAGGAAATACAGAGCAGATCCACCATACAGTGTGTTGGAATGGAGCTCATGGTGGTTGACAGGGACTAATCCTCTTCTTTTCTCTCTTGAGTCACTTTCTTAAGGAGTTTCTGGCTCCATTTAGAATTTACATCTGTACCTCAGAGCTTTGCTTTTGTCCTTGAACCTAATGTGCAAATGCCACATGGCATTGTCTGTTAGATTCTGTAAAGCACTTTGAACTCATGTCCTCAAAGCCAAGATGCTAGAACAAACTATTGATAACAGAGGTGGACAGTGTCCGATAGTGTGAGGTACCAATATAAACTTTCTGATCCTTTGACATTATTCTTCCCCATTTCTCTGTCATTAATCTTGCCTACTATTATAATTTGACATCTGTTAACAAAAGCTTTTACTAATATAATTGTCCATTTATTTTACTTCTTTTGACTCCTCATCATCTACCATTTAAATTGAACTCCCTTACTGTATTTTTCTCAAAAACTTCACAAGGTAGATTTTCTTTTACAAGTTCCACCTTGGTACTTAAATTTCCGTCAAATAATTCATTGTATACTGCAGAGTCATAAATAGTGAACCTGGACTTTGCTTCTATGCAGTGTTGCTGCTGGCATCACGACAACCCTATTGGCGGCACTTGCCTTTTAGAAATGGGACAAATATTGGGGGTTTTCTTGCTATAGTGTCCATTTGTTCTCTTCAGAGACTCATCAACTTACTTTCAAGAACTTTTAAAAATTTTCTTTAAGGAAGTTTCCTATCTAGAGAGAAAAAATAGATATGTAATTTCTGTTGTGTTGTATTTACAGAGTAGGGAAAATATAAGTAGAAAAGGTGGTCCAAAACTTGTCTCTGAATCTAATAGATACCAGAAATGATACAATTTCTCCTCTAGAAGCTCAGTGAAACAGTTTTAAATTTAAACTCATTGGCTTATGTTGTCATGGGCAATCCCATTACCCTTTATTTGTTCTTAGCTAGCTTTGGGAAAATTGATGCTATTGCAAATACTTAGGTGCACCTAGGTAGGACAGTTTATCATTAGGCAAAGAAAGCTTATTGGAACTCTAGAAGAGGTTATTTGGAATTGTGGACATGTCTTCATTTTCTAGACTTGGTAATCTAAGTTCCTGACTTGAGGGGCTATTACAGGAACTAATAACCATTTTTGTTTGTTTCTGATAATTGCCTATGCTATAGCTGGGTGATGCATCTTACTCAGAGCCATAAATATGGCTGTGCAGCCCTTGGCTTATCACATGTAAGCAAGTTGTTTCTGTACAAGGAGAACAGGATGAGTGAACTCTGATCCCCATACTGACTATATAGTCTGTACAAAAGACTACATAGTCTACAACTTTCTTTTTTTTTTTTTTAGGTTTTTTGAGACAGGGTCTCACTTTGTGGTTCAGGCTGGCCCTGAGCTCAGCCTCAAACTCACATCACAATCCTCCTGCCTCTGCCTCCCGAGTGCTGGGATTACAGGCGTGAGCCACCACGCCTGGCACTGTGGTATGTGCTACTGGTTGCTGCTGGGTGTGGGTCTCCACGCCCAGTATTGTTATGTGGTTACCGGGGAATCGAACCCGGGTCCTTGCGCTTGCGAGACAGGCGCCGGAACCACTGAGCTAACTCCCCGGCCCCCATAGTCTACAACTTTCGAGTCAGTAATGGTGACATAGAACCTTCTAGGCAAATATCCTTTGCTCACCTTTGTCTTCCCTTGACCTAACAGGGAGATGAGATAGAAAAAAGCAGCCCAGGAAGCTCAGAATTCACCTATCCCTTCCGTTTGGCTGTGGTATTGTTTGGTGCTTCTTGCCATTTGTAATGAGCTCGTGGGGTTCTGTTGAGGATGAAAAGAGAACACTAATGTTAGGTAAAGCTACTCAGTTAAGGTAGAACCAAGATCACGTCATAATCTTGTCTGACTATAAACAAAAATGTAAACACTCTCTCCAACATAAAAATCAAACATCGATTCCTGGATAGTATAAACCCATGTTGTCTTTACTGATTCTACTTTTGGTTCACTCCATTCTCAAGCTCTTCTATGTATGAACTGTGAACTAAGTACCCAACGTAGAATCTTCTCTGCTTCCCAACAGCAATCAAACTACAGCAAGTTTTCATTTCCTTGTGGTGTTGCCAAACATCTAGCAGAAATCCCAATTCTGTAATAATGTTCTTTAGAAAACCCTTACTGAGACACTCTGAATTCTCTTGTGAGCATTTTCCTTTGTTGCCACAAGATAATGTATCTAACTATATTCATCTTCAGGATCCTTCTTGCTGGTCTTTGGCTGAAGGGCATCTACATTCTTTGGACTATGTAATCTCAGAGATTACTTTCATTCCATCCATTTTATCAAACCTATAGGATCAAACACATCTTGACATTTTTTCAACCTCATGCTACGTGATTTTATTGCTTAAATAACTCTCGTCACCATTTCCTTTTCTCTTCAGAACAGCCTAGCTACAAGCATCAAGCATCTCTCATCTTTCTTACTGCAATCATCTCTGAACTGGTTTTCCTCATATTCTTGACTTTTTCAAGTTAAACTGGAAAACTAAAAAAGCTATTCTTCCATTAAAAGTACTACAATGCTTCCTAATGCTTTAAAAATAAAGACATACTTACTTAACATGGCACCCAATGCCACAAGATAATGTACGCAACTGTATTCAGTAGGATACCTCATGCTACTAATCATTTCTTTCTGCTCCAGCCTGTCTTGTTTCCTTGAACACCTTGCTACCACAGGGTCTTTGCACAGGACCTCTCTCTAGAATTTCACTCCTCTCTCTCTTTAGAGATGGTTATTCACCTTTCAAGCCAGTTAAGTTGTCTCTTGGGATAGTCTCTGTTGCCCTGAATAAGTCAGTTTATCATATTTATGTTTCATAGCATCATGTAAGTGTCTTTATGAGGCTTGATGAAAAATACAAGGTATGCTGCTGTCTAGTGCCATGCAACAGAAAAACAATCTGGTAAAAATATTATGGTACATCCATATCCACCTCATTCATCAGATCTGACACTGCAACTGCTGGCTCTTCCCTAAAGTCAAAATGAAAAAAAAAAAACATGAAAGGTGAATGTTTTGAACCAATTCAGGCACTCTTGACAGTTGCAGGAGTATAACTAAATGACAGGAAAAAGAAATTCAGAACTGCTTCGGAAGTGTCAAGAATGATGAGGTAAAATATATTTGAAGTGAGGGAAAGTATTACAAAATAGACTAATGGCAATGTATGTTTTACTGTAATAAGTTTAAAAATATTTTAAATATTTTTTCAATCATTGTATTTTTCATTGTATTTTTGAATCACATATACATTTTTCAATCACATATACATTTCTCTAGTACTTTGTAAATTTGTGTTAGTGTGATTCTTTGATTTTTTTCTTTTGATTTGAAAGTAATTTAGACAGAGGTACTTCTTAGATTAGCATTTATCTCTTTTTTAAGGTGCCTTGGAGTTCTCAGGTGCTTAATAAATACTTGTGGAATGGTTGACATTCTCCATTCTGCTTCTGCTGAGCAACCTTGCTTTGATCACATAATTTAACTCAGTTAACTGTATACATCTCCCAGGGCCACCATAACAAAACTGCACAGAAAGGGGTATCAAACAGTTGGATTAGATTTTATCACGGTCCTAGAGTCTAGAAGCACAAGATCAAAGTAGCATCAAGGTTGGTTTCTGATGAGGGGTCTCTTCTTGACTTGGAGATCTGGCAGATGGTGGCTTTTGACTGTGTTCTCATCACACCAGGAGATATTTTAAGGGCAGAATGGGACAGTAAAGGTAAAAGCCCTGGAGATACATAGTGTTAAGCTGTGAAAGGTAGTAGGAGCTCAGTCTTAGACAAAGAAGCACTGTGGTCAATAATGTCTCAGTAAGAAAATGTTTTAGATGAGATAATATAGTGGATTGCAGGAAAGAATGGTTTAGTTCAACATTGAAAGTGTTTTTCTCTAAAGTTAGAGTCAATGTGTTTGATA
Organism: Petromus typicus; assembly: GCA_004026965.1. Classification (NCBI taxonomy): domain Eukaryota; kingdom Metazoa; phylum Chordata; class Mammalia; order Rodentia; family Petromuridae; genus Petromus; species Petromus typicus. Next base: position 45,403 of record PVIR01003164.1, read on the forward strand.
ATGAGATGAGCTTCTTGGAAATGTTAATCCCATTCTTGGATGGGTCCTGTAGGATATTCTATAAAACGAGAGACTAGACTAGACATCTTTTTTTTTTTTATTATCTTTATTGGTACATTAAATATACACATCATGATTACACTCCATAATGGGGATTTGTACCAGTATAAGACACAACTTAATTCTCATTTTTTCCCATAGCCCCACCCACCCTACCACCCCCCCATATATATAAAATTTGTTTCCTTACTTTTTTGTTGCAATCTCAACATTGTAGACTAGACATCTTTGAAGTCCTCTTCCAACTCTAAGATTTGTTTCTGGTGATGTATTATGCATTGTTGTCTTTATCTCATTAGGGGTGGGCCAAGAGTTACTTTTCTCTGCATGTGTATAGTAGATGTCAGCAAACTTCCAACAAGGGCTGGATAGTAAATAATAATTTTAAGTCTTGTGAGCAATGTGATCTTTTTTACAGCTACTCGACTCTGTCAGCACAGCACAGAAACAGTCTGAGACATTACGTAAACAAATGAGTGAGGCTGAATTTCAATCAAGCTATATTTATGGAGGCTGAAATTCAAAATTTGTGTGATTTTTGATGATTCATAAAACAGTATTCTTCCTGTGGATTTTTTCAGATTTTTAAATACAGGCAAAATCATGGTTCTCTAGTGAACCTACAAAAATAGACATTGGACTAGTTTCACTCTAAGGGACACAGTTTGCCGATCTATGATATATACTATGAACTCAGACTTCAAAATGCCATTAATTTCCTCGCTATCCTTGGACCGTCAAACTACATTGATTTTCAGGCCTGGTTGGGAAAATCTACTCTTTTCTAATTTGACTTACTGGCTAGACAGAAAATTTACTTTATTGTTTCCATAAGTTTCATTTTATTGCTGGCTGTGAAAAAATTACTTATCCATTTGCCAGGTTACAGGAGCTGACGCGAAGGCACTTACGCCAAATCTCGCCTTTTCCATGTCCCCTCCACATTGTGCCAGCTTCAGTTCTGCCATATTCTCTCAGCCCCTTAGCTGGTGCCAGTGCCAAGCCTTCAACCTGTAAACTAGCCTCTTCCAGTAAATATTTCCAATCTCTACATTTTAAAACACTCCAGTGCCATATTTAGATTCAATTACAAAGCACAGACATGCATGTGAAGAGAAGAGCAAAAAATGATAAATGTTCCACCTGAAATTCTTTGGCCATTTAGCAAGGATGATTCCATCCTATTTAAAATTGTGGTAAATAAGTTGTGTCAGATACTGGTACAAATTCCCATTATGGAGTGCAATCATGATGTGTATATGTAATGTACCAATAAAGATTTCAATTAAAAAAATTGTGGTAAATAACAATGTCACATTTTCCCAAAGATTTTCAATTAGCGTGTACAAAGACTTCTTCAAATGCCTAGACAGACAAAATTCTGCCAGAGATGTTTCCTGCACTGGCAGATAACTTGGTGATCAGGTCAAGAAAGGGATAGAAACTCAAGCTCTGTGTGTCTCCCTGTGTACAGAAGGGAGAGCCTTGAGCTCTTCCAAGTCGATGTGAGAATGATTATGGGAATATCATAGTGGCTAGGAAGTGATCACTTATAACTCCTGATGTGAGCTTCATCATCTAAAGAAATGACACAACTTCATCTGGCTGGCCAAAATCAGGTGAAATATTTGAGCTTTTGTGTTTAAGCCTTATAGTTTTAGTTTGGGATCTACTGTGAGAAAAAATTTCTGGCTCATTTATTAATTAATATTTGTTGATCATTTCCTGTGTTCATTGTCTTATAAAGACTACCAGTAAGATGGCTGCATGTCTATCTCCCAATTGTAAAAGGTCCAGTTTGTGCTACATGTGTGTATGAGAAACCCAGTTAGTTCGGTTGTGGCAAAGAGCTGGGACAGTCCTGCCTACATGGTTCATCCATCCATTCATTCACTTGTACATTCATTCCATTGAGAATTCTCACTTACACATAGTTTTGATCCTTTCAACAAGGACTTGATCATCTATCAAATCGCAGCGAAGTATGACATATTGATAAAAAGATAAAAAAACCATTTAAGAAATAATAGGTATGTTTAATAGTAGAGGACATTTTAAATATATGCCATTTCGGTGTGAAAAATAGCATAGCAGAGGTACAGACCAAATGACATAGTATTGGTGAGAAAAGGATTAAAGTTTAGAGGTAAGGCGTGTTATAGAGAACTCTAGAGGTGGAATACTCATTGCACTATGAAAGGTCAGTGCTCCTTCAGAAAGAAATAAAAAAGTACATTCTATCCAAACAAGACAGCACAGAGCCCTTGGTATGCTCCAGGCAGGACTTTGTCCTGCAACAACAGAGCTCTAATCATATCCTTACTTTACCTGTAACTTTTGCATCTTTCCTCTCCTAGTTCTTCCTGGCTAGGCTCGCACTTGGTGAACTTGGATGAAAAGCAGTGGGATAGATGTGTACGAAGGAAGAGACTTGAGAGTCAAGAAAACTGTTTTCAACTTGCGGTAGTAGACAGGTTCCTCAGTAGAGAAGTTAGTGTAAGCAATATTACAGAAAGATTTGAGTAACTGTGGTATAACACGGGTTGGGTAGAAGAAGCCAAATGTTAGAACGTCGACCATGAGGTAATGTTAGTGTCATGTTTGTTGCCTTGCATAGTTCCATGCAGGCTGAACTTTCAGCCCAGTTAGGATCAACCCAGTTAGGAGCTCTCTGGCCTGCACTGAAGGATACACATCTGTTTCTTCTATTACATCTCTGACAGTGACTGAGAACAAGGCAGGGTTGTGGAGGAGAGACTTCACGTACAGCTCACTCAGCCTCCTGGGAAGAGTCTGGGATTACTTAGCAGTCAAGGAAATGTGGCCAACATGGCAGATGGGTAGGAGCAACACTTCTGCCTGGCCTGAGGTTGAAAATGAGGTAGGCTGCCATCATGCTGAGAAGGGATGGGGAAAGCAGAGCCCAAAGGAAGGATGCTGTGCAGGTTTGCCAGGGTGCATGTCAAACAGGACTAACAGAGTTCCAGGAGCCTGAGCCAGGAGGAGGAATTGATAAGTAGATACGAGGTTTCCTGCAGAATCCTGGCAGGTGGAAGAGTGTTATTATGAAATTCCCTTTTCTTGCCATAGAGGGAGAATTTTTATCTTGCTTAGTCCAGATATTTCAAATGCTTCTTCCCTTGAAGGTAGAATCAAAATTAAGTTGTCAAGTGATAGCAAATCTGCAGCATTCTGTTGATCAGCTAAATAGATCACTAAAGTCTTTCCAGATTCCTAGGGGGTAGTGTGGAGAACTGGGGTTCTGCAGAACTGGTTGGAGACCAGGTCACTGCCGCAGATTCTTATAGACTTTAGCAGCCAGTGCACTGGTTTAAGTTTCCTGAGGTATAAAAGAAGAAGGGAGGACCAACTAAATCATCTCTAAAATTTCTTTCATTGAAATTCAAAACATTGTGATTTTGTGTGTGTGTTCTGAAGAAATTACCAAATTTAAAATGATAGAGATATCCAAATTGCTGTTAGTGGGAACAAAAATTAGCACAACTCATTTGGAAAGCAATTTGGCAATCTATGTCAAGAGCCTCAAAAATGTTCATAGTCATTGACTCAATCATTTCTCTCCTAGAGAACTGCTCTAAAACGTATTCTAAAATTCAGAAAGAAGAAAAGATATTTTCCATATTATTTTTAAAAGTGAAAAATTGAGAGATAGTGTTTAACTGGCGGTCTACACAATGGATTATTCCTAATCATTAAAAATAATTATCAAAGCACAATGATTTTGTCATTAAACAGTAACAAGAAAATTATTGAAAGAAATAGAGAAATGTTGGATGCAATATTTAGTTTAGAAAAAAACAGGATCCTAAGTTATATAAAGAACGTTATTTCAATTATGTAAAAAGGCATAAGCAGGGTAGAAAAAACATTAAATTTAAATGTTTTGAGATTATTGATTTAATTTCTTTTCTTTGTTCTCCTCTAATATTCTATACTCAGCTTGCATTACTTTGATTATTATAAAAACTGAAATAACTCAAGTTTATGATTATTAGTTAGTCATATATATTAAGAAGCTGTCAGAAAAAATGGAAATAACCACAATTATAGAACTTCATTTGTTATATGAAATGAAATTATGTACTAGAGAGCCCAGTAGTTGATAGATTACTAGAAAGGTCCCTGTGTTCACAGTTAAAAGCTCCAGATTCACACTGTGGTTCTTACAAATCCTGGCTATAGGTCTTGAATCCATTAGTCCCATCCCTGAATCTCAGGAACATTATCTGTAAAACAGAATTCAATACACATTAAATGCATACCTACCAGGTGCTAGGTATTTTTGATCTATATGTCAGTGATACTGAGTTAGACAAAATATGACTCATACTAATAAAAGATTCGTAGAGCTGTAGGGCTCTCCTCTGAGTCTTCGAACTTGAACAATGTGTGGGAGTCAGTAAAATGAGTTGTAACAAGAAGAAGCACCAAACTCACTATCAAGGATGTTCTGAATGTTTTATACAGGGAAGTGGCCTGGCAATAAAGCATAAAAGAGGGACCTTTGGCTTGGTGTCAGGTCCACGATTAAATGCTGACTTTACCTCTTAATGCCTGAGTGACTATGGGGAAGTTACTCAACCTCTGGATCTCGGTTTCCCTCACCTTCAAGTGGAGATGTTATGACTTCTTTCTCATGAGCATTGTATTTAGAGATAGCTCTTATGATGTGTGTGACACAGCAGTAATCCACCTCTCAACAAATATTTATTGAATGCCCAATGTGGGCCGTATGTCGTCATAAACCAGAGGGTTTATGACACCTTTCCTTGCTGTTCTATCTAGACATCTATGATATGATTTTTGGAAAGAAATCACTTTTCTTTCTTCCTTTCTTTTTATCTTTTTCCTTCTTTTTTTCAGTAGTGGGGACTGAACAGAGCCTTCATATTGAGCTAATCTTTAGCTCTTTTTATTTTTTATTTTCAGACAGTTTCACTAAGTTGTTAAGTTGGCTAGGCTGGGCTCAAACTTGCAGTCCTCTTGCCTCAGTCTCTCAGAATGCTAAGATTACAGGTGTGTGTCATGCCTCGATAAACCATTTTCTATGTACCACATCATCTCATCTGTTTTCATTACCATCATGATTTTCAGCCCACAGAGAGATGAGATCATGGGGATCTCATCAGGGGAAGGACTCATACAGGGGAAGAACTGTAGACTGATGGAATATGGTCACCTCACACACTCTATTATGTGTCTTTCTCCATCCTGACCCACTGAGTCCCATCAAGGGGACAATAGGTATTGTGCCCATGGGCTAGGACAGGAAGCAGGGTTCTGCAAAGGCCTCTGGACTTGGGATGCTCTCAACCCTGTCTACCAAGGACTGCTGTCACCCTGCCCAGAATGGAGGAGACAGAGGAAGAGAAAAAGGCCAAACAGCACGGCAGACTCCTTCCAGTGAGCTCCTTAGAGACACAGGGTCTAATTATGACAAGTATTTCAGCAGCCACAGGGGGAGGGGAAGGAGGAGGAGGCGTGTACAGGGGAGAGCCTGGTTAATTATGGAACAGATGCCCAGTAGCACCTAGGGGTGAATGCATTAAGGAGGGGGAGCTGTCATCTCAGCCTCCCCTTCATATTTATTCACAGACTCCTGTGAGCCCCCAGCTGGGGCTGGGTTAGTGTGGCTTCGGCTTCTGTTGGAAAGATCTGCAAGTTCAAAGCCTCCTCCTCATTTTAAAATAGGATTTCCCTCCCTCCTCTCCCTTTCTTTTCTGTTGGGCTTCCCATGGTGACCCTTCAATCCCATTATACTCTGCCTCTTGTTGTTTGGCCTGAACTGATTTGGGAAAGTGTCCTCCAGACCTCCAGGCAAAAGAAGGAGAGGGGATTGTCAGGCTTCTGTGCTCTGGGCCTCCCCCCTTCCCTTGTGACCCAAGCCAGTGGGCAGGAGCCAAGTTCAGGCAGCAGGATACTCCCACAGTCTGTGCCTCTGAGGGGAACCTTCAAAGCTACCTCCGGAGCCTGGTGTGCCTGCCTCAAGGCCTGGAGATACACAACGAGGCAGCAAGACAGATGCTAGTCCTGCCCCACCCCCGCCTCGCCACACACAGAGCCCTGCGCTGACCTTTCCTCTCCTTCCGTGTCTTTCCCCAGTCCTTCCTGCCGCATTCTCTCAGGCTGCCTGATGGTGATGAAGCCTGGAAACCAAGAGGAAAATGATGTGGCTCTCACGCTTTTCTCTCAGCCTCTTCAACTATGAATCAATTCCTTGGGGGCCCAATTCAATTCACCAACAGGAGTCCCAATTCAATTCACCTTGGCTGAAAAAAATTCCACCAGCACCTCTCATCTTTCGCAAGTGCTGAATTTACTCCTTGGTTAGCACTTGCTTTTCTGCGGCTGATCTCTCTCTGGATGGGTTTGGAGTTTCTGAAAGGAACTGTGTCCACTTCGGAGCTAGCCCAGGCTGCTTGTCTCACATAGCCCACCCTGCTCTGCATGGGTTCACGTATATAAGGAGTCAGTAAGGTCAGGTATGCTTAGTTACCACGGATGTTTGTGATCTCTAACACAAATGTCAAAGAACGGGGACGGGGAGAAAAGCAGGTACCTATTCACTGTTTCTAACTCAGTGATAATTTCTCCTACACGAAGGAGATGATTGAATACACCGAATAATCTCAGCTGGAGAGCACAAGTGAACTCACTGGAAATGAAGCACTTAATGGATTTATCATTGTTATTCTGTCATTCTTCTCTTAACTTCACAATGTGGGTTGTCAGTTAGATTCAGAAGTGACCTTTGGGGGTCACCTAGTCTAAAGTCCTGCTCTGTGACAGCTCTTTGGTTAGCAAAAGTTGAGACAGAATGCTGAATCCTCTCCTACAGCAGAAACATACAAGGAATGTGAAGTTGAGGGAGCTGTTTGCCGTGCTGCAGAAGAATCGCAGGGCCTGGGACCGTGAGTCTCTATGGCACTGTGTTCTGAGCATGGTGAGCAGAGTCCATCTTGTGGCCTTCCACAAGATCATGGAAAGCACAGGTGGTGAGCTGGTTCCTCTAAGTTTGACTCCCAGCTGGCACAGTGTTTGGTTTGCCCTGAATATGAATGCAGTTTATTAGTTTTTAAATGAGTTGATGTTTAAAAATCAGGCAAGCACACCTGAAACAAAACCGAGTTTTCTTAGGATCGTTTATCCATTTTTTTCCTTTATTGTTAAATAGTAGAAGATCTGGAAACAATGGTATTAGAGTTAGATGCAGAAGAAACTAACTTCCTTTACATTTGAGATGGACTCTGTTCACCACTCTCCTTCCTGTTCTCCTTCTCTCAGGCTAGACACCAGCGCCTCTTACCCTTATACTTATTTAAGTATATTTCCTTCAGGGCTGGAGGTTTTAAGCTCAGTGGTTCCAATGCCTGCCTAGCAAGTGTAAGGTTCCGAGTTCAATTCCCAGAACCATATACCACACATACACACACACACATTTCCTTTTTCTCTTTTTCCTTCCTTTCTTTTCCTCTTTATTTATTTTTTCTGACTTAATTTTTAGCAACACTGGAATAACAAAAAGTGGATTAATATCCTTTATCCTTCAAAACACTACCCTGTGCTTTCCCTCTGTATCACTTACATTATATCATTTTGTAATATCACCTTTCCCTTGGGATCTTGAATGCCTGACAGTCCCTATTCCACACATACTGTGGGACTGATACTGCATTTCTCTTACTTTTCTCTTATTAACAAGCAGAGGAGCAAAAGTACTTTCAAAGCCAGAATGGACAAACCAAGACAAGAAGGGTGATACCTGAAAACTCAGTGACACGAACAGGAGTCCCATCGTTTCCTGTCTTGTCTGTACTTTCAGGACCCCGAGACAGAAAGACTGAAGTCACAGTCACTTCCTCACTGCCTTCCTTATAGGAGGGGAGGAGTTACTTGCCTTGTTTGAGCATGAGGACGGAGTGCAGGAAGGGAGCCGACCATGAGCCCATGTACCAGTCACACAGCCGTCAGTGTTCATACCTGGTATCTCCTACGTGCTTTCTCCAGCCTCTTTCATGTCCTGACAGGGACTTTCAAGTCCAGGAGGGAGCACTTGCTTCCTGGTCCTACCTGGGAGGGCGTCATTCTCTTAGGGCCCTCTTGCCAGCCCTGAGCATGAGGGATCTGTCTTTCTGAGGGCCTTGACATGCTCTGAGCAGGGACTTCAAGCAGGGAGGACAGTGATCACCTTTCAGGCCATGTGTCAGCTCTGGTGCATCAGCAGGTCCTTCTCTTTTTTTGTGAGCTTTGGGAAGACAGTTGGTGTGATGCTTATCTTGGAATTCATAACCTCTGCTCTCCCCTGAGCTGAGCTGAGCATCTGATTCTTGCTCTTGCTCACTCTTCCCCTGCTTTGGGCTATCGAATCTCTTGGCCAGGGATAGAATCGGGAACAATTACAACTCACTGCCCACCCATCCTCAGGCCCCTGGCTCCATCCTGGCTCCTGGCCCAGGCTGCTGGCTTTCTTGATATCTGCTCCATACCATCCATGACTTATGGTTCTGTGTATCTTTCTCCAGAGACAATCAGAGACCATGTTGGGGATAAAAAATGGCATAGTCCTTTATTAGAACCTATAAATGTAATTTTTGTTTTCTTTTGAAACAGCAGGAAACTCAAAAACTGCTTCTGTTAAAAGAATAGCAAGACACGGGACCAGGGATTTAGCTCAGTGGTTCTGGCACCAGCCTTGGAAGCACAAAGACCTGAGTTCAGTCCCTGGTAGCTGCATATAACAATGCTGGGCTTGAAAGCTCACACCTGTAATCCCAGAATTTAGAAGGAAGAGGCAGGAGGATTGCTGTGAGTTTGAGGCTAGTCTGGGCTACACTGTGAGCTCAGGTCCAGCCTGAACTACAAAGGGAGATTGTATCTCAAAAAAACAAAACAAAACAAAATAAAATGCAATGGCTTTTCACTTAGGCATATAAATGGCCTGTGGCTAATCAAAACCAAAGAATGACCTTCACATTGTATGTCTCTTTTATTACTTTAAAACTTTGGGTCAGATCCTTGCTCCACTGTATATATATAGGCTTGGTAATCTGTTAGGGTGTGTCTGTCTAAAAGCTGGCAATATCAAGTTAATTAGCCCCAAATTTACATAACCTATCTCATTCATTTTCAAAACTCTGGATACTCACAAAAGAGATTTATGGAAATTTACAATTATCAGTGGACACCTACAAGTCTCCAGTCATCGGACTAAACCTACTGTCATCTTGAATTCCAGGAAAGCCTCTGTAAAACAGAGACTTCCCTAAGTGGAGACACACATCTCACCAAGACTGGCTAGCAAGGACTTCTCCAGAGCCACCTTGCAGAAGCCAGAACTAGAAAAATGATCACCCAGACTCTGGCCCACACCACACATCCATAAAAGCTGCTCCTCCTGGGCCAGTCTGATCTTTTCTCAGTATGTTATCTCCTTCTACTCCCCAAGCAAAAGTCCCTTCCCTCCTATCTCTTACTTTTTCTATTAGTCAACTTTCTGTTTCTGGGACAAAAAATACCTGACATAAGTTAAAGAAGAAAGGCTTATGCGACTCATTGTTTTAGAAGTTTCAGTCTAGGGTCTGCTGGCTATGAGGGAGAAATACTGCAGAAGGGACCAGGGGAAAAATGCTGCTTCACTTATGGTGATCTGGACATGGAGCTGTGATGGAGATTAGAGTGTGGCCAGTGGGCTGGGCAAATAGGCTGACAGAACATTGGCAGAAAAACATGTCCAATCACAGAGTGCAATCTTCGACTATTCTTGTGCAACATTTTACCCTACTTTAGTTAGTCCATACACACTTCCAAAGCATGTTTCTTTTCTTTTCCTACCTAGAATAAATGTAAATTTTCCTTACCTTTTGTGCTTGTTTTATTTCATTCTTTATTCAGGGCAAGAATAACCTAGAAAGAACCTCTAGAAGGAGAGCCCAGAACCCCAGAGCTTGGTAATTGCAGAGTGCAGTGATGGATGCCAAGGACCAGATAAAATCCCCAAGATCATGCTGCTGTAATTACTCAGATACACCTGAAAATTACTTTATTAATCTCCTAGGTGCCTCCCAAGCCAATCAGATTAATGATAAAGATTAGCCATCATATTTTCTAACAGATCAGCCTAAGTCTCACTGAAACACCCTAGAAGGATTTTCTGTGACAAGATGCCAAGAACCTGTCGAGTCTAGGAAGCAGTCCTCCACTCCTTTTTACAGGGACTTCCTTGGGCCATAGCTAATGACACTTCCACCAGAAGCTGTAATTGTGCAACCAGTTTTGACAGTCTGAGTTACTCAGCAAGCTTCAATTGCTTCTACAAGAAGTCAGAAGAAATCTCACCATGCTGAGTTGCCAGGAGGTGTTTCCTAGAACTGAAGGTCCTCTGGGGAGCACCCCCCAATCTTTTCTGATCTTCAAAGTGCTGTTCACTTTCCCCTTGGACTCTGCCACCTTCACCAGGTCCTGCCTGGTCAGGAATGATCTGTTTTAACTGGTGGCTTTGTCAAACTGCACAATGAGGCAGTTAATACCTTATTATTGTCAAAACCTCTTGAAAAATCATTACCTTGGCCCTGCACACTTTCTGCTGTGCGCATCTTTTTATGAATGCCCCAATTCTCTGATGAGCTCCTCACCCTGCCCCCATGCTGTTCGTCATCTGTTTAATTTGTTTCCTGTGCACTTTGAACCTTTGCCCTGGAAAACATGACATAACACCACCTATTTCTACTTAAACTGTTATTCAGGACATGTTTGAAATGTGCATTATTCATGTATTATTCATGGGCATCATTGGAGATCAGTGTGCAAATCAGCTTTATTGGGCCCCCAGGAGACTGCAGCAGAGTCCTGTGCACTGATAAATTGGATAGTATCATTTCCTGAAAAGCAGACTGGCTGTCTTCTGAGGGAAATGACAGTTTCATGGAACTGCCGAGAACAATCATGCCTTTGAAAGAGATCACACAGCCATTTCATCTGCTGCTGAATGCAGATCCTCTGAACACTTTATCCTGGGTTGCTTCTCTAGGTTTTTGAGAGTTTTTTCAGACCCAGATCTTGGCTGGCAGAAATCATGAGAGTTGTAGGTTTCAAAAAAATTATATATAAAAATCCAAGAAATTTCAGTCATTTTTGTTCAGCAGAACTCCCTCTATTTAAGGACGTGGGCCGTTAATGTAAGCAGATGGTGCAGGGAATGGAGACAGAGGTAGGCTGGGTTGTGAAAGTAAAGGGACTGATGAGTCGCCTCTTTCTTCAAGTTCCCTTTGGCCATTGTGCCATTCAATGTACCTCCCATCCTGGAAACTGATTCTCACACTGAGTGGGAGAAATTTACTCCACTGCCCCTCCAGGGATACCAGAGACTAGAAAGATGATGTGGATTCAGAAGAGGGATCTTTCCCTTCAGAGAGATTAAGGAATGTGACCCCAGGGTACAGGGGAGTTGGGAGCATAAAATCTTCCCTGGAGCTTCTCTGAATCGGCACTAGTGACCGCTTCTCAGCCTTTGCTGAGGGCAGGCTCTTTGGCAATGTAAACTACAGCCCTTGACTCCATGGTTTCTGCATGTTTCAACAGATCATGATGGTAAATGAGGGATTCTGGGAAGCACTACTGTTGGAGGCTCCTGTACAAGTGTGTACTAGCTAATTTTTTTTACTCGCAAACATGTCAGGTTAATATAGACTTTTCAGTTTGTTCCAAGAGTCTGAACTGGAAGTAGAAGATCAGCCACTTAGACTGTTAGTTTGTAGTGGGTGGAGGTTGCACCCCTCTGCTATGGGGCCTGGCTTGGTTTTTTCTAGAGAAGTTAGCATGTGGAAAATTTTGAATAAAGCATCTTTGTAGGAGAAAAACTGAACAGCTCCCTAAAGGATTTTAGGGTCAAATATATTGCTGTATGCACATGACTTTAACATCTCATGTGGCTAGAGCTTCATAAGCCTCATATTTTGATTTATTAATTTAATTGGGAATCTGTGAATTCATAGCTGAGCTAAGCACAAGAGATAGACAGATGGAAGACAGATTCCTTATTACATGTATGTGCATGAGTGTGTGTATGTATTTGTGCATGTGGGCACACATACACTGAAAGCATTTGTCCCAAATTATGATTCAGTGAGATATGGGATAGGATGGAGGGAAGGACAGAGTGTTGTTGGAAGAGGAGGATAAAAACACTAGATTTAACACTGGCGGGGAATAGATGGAGGGACAAGTCAAAGACATGGCTGAATTGGATCCCGACTGATGACAAATCAAAGATAACAGGTTGGTCTAAGGAAAAGCCCTTGGGTGAAGGAACAGAAACAAGGGACAGAGCTGTTCAGAGAAACTGTTCTGTAGCTGAGAGGTCTTATGTTTGCAGTGATTCTGCAAAAAGGAAAGATTGGAAAAAAAAACTGAGTTGGCACTGGGGGTGCTAGGAGGTTGGACTTTCATCCTCTAAGTGAGGGTGGTGGTGTATATTTTCCATAGGATTGTGCATGTTTAAGAGGTTATTCTGGAAATAGTGGAGGCTGGAATCAAAGAGAAAGGAGCAAGAAAAGTCAACGATATACTGTAGCTATGGTCCAGGCCGGAAAGTTTCCCAGAGATGTGGCAAGGACAGGGAGAGAAGCATGGATGGACCCGTTCCTGGGGAGTGGGGGGGGGAGGAGAAGTGGCAGAACGGTCGGCTGAGGTGTTGGGGGGCCAGGATGGCTTTCAGGTTCCACTGTGGGTGACTCCATAGCTGACATTCCAGAGACAGGGACCCTGAAGAGACCCCTGCACGGAGGAAAAGATCTAAGTTGGAAGAATCTGTATCATGCTGAGAGTTAAGACACAATTAGCTCTCATAAGAAGATGGAAATCTTAAAAACATAAACAAGCCACCCATAAGTGTGAGTGCAAATCATAGTCTCCATGGAGGAGCCCTTTTCAGTGCTGTCTCTTTCCAGGAGGCATAAGACCAGTGATACTAGGATAGCGACCTTGAGGCCTGAGGAAGTTGTGCTCAAAGCTGACATATCCCCTTACACTCATCAAAGCGACAAAGTGAAGCCAGACATTTAAATCTGAATTTATTCCAACTTTGAATACTACTAACTTTGACAATGGTTTGAGGCAGTTTATAGAATTAGACTATTCAAGATTATTGTTTCTTAGCAGAAGAAGAGATACTTTCAGCAATGGAGTTGAGCAAACACCACCATTTGATGATAAAACTCCAAGACACAGAAGTCCTGTGTTTTTTCTACTAAGACAAAAATATTTAGTCAATTCCTTTTGCATTATATAAAGTATGCAATTTCATCACTTGGAACTATGCTTCTGTGGTAAAATTTAAACAAGATCCATAAATAATTATTTCTAGCAAGTCATACCAGTCTTGAAATCATCCAAGATTAAAACTGGGACTTTTCTCTTCACCCTCAAGCCTAAGGAGCCATCACCTAGATAGTCTTTAAGAACCTCTCCCTTCTGTCCCATGGCCATCTTTCATCGATGCACTGAAGTTGCTGCAGTGGCATCCTGATGGCCCCGTCCCCTACTCAGTCTCCGTGTCCCTGCGTCCTCCTGTGCATGCTCTTATTTGTTCACTAGCACATGGATGACACTTGTTCACTAGCACGTGTATTCCCCGTTCACTTCTCCCTTGATTCTACTCAGCATCTGGGGGAGGGATGCCTAATAGACATCTTCAGCCCAACGTGTCACAAGTCAACCAAGCAACTGATTTTATACCCACGCTTACTCCTTGTGCGTCTTCTCTTCCTGGACAATGGGCAGGTCCACCCTTTCAGTTGCTTGTTTTAGCAGGTTCTGCTGGCTCTACCTTCATAATAGGTCCAGATTCTGACCCCCGCCACCCCTGTGTTGTCTCCTTGGCACAGACATTATCATTTCTTACCTAAGTTTAACTTACAGCCTCCAACCTGCTCCCTGAATCTGTCCGGGCTCACAGGGCCTACTGACAGGCGAGTTCCATCGTGAACTCCTGCTCAGAATCTTCCCACAGCCTGTCACCCTCGGAATAAACCGAGTCTTTATGGTGGCTGAGTGGCCTGTGGCTTTCTCCAGGCTTCACTCTCCACCAGCAAGCCCTTACTTGCTGCTGCCCACATGGCTGCCTGTCTGTCTTCTGTCCCATATTCCATCCACATCTGGCAGGAGTTCCCTGCCCGGCTCTCCAATCTTGGCCCAAGTTGCCCTGTCTTGGTCCTTCTTACTGGCTCAAAGCTTTCTTGTTCTTCAACCTCACCTCAAGCTCTCTTCCTCTGTGCCTCTCCCTTGAAACTCTACTAATTGTCCTGTTTTCCAAACCATGTTACTTTTGACTGTTGTGTTTGTGACTTGTGGGAAATCACCTGACTTTTCTTGCTTGAGAGATACAGCTGGTTTAATGCTAGCCACCCACTGGAATGATGACTTCCTGGAGGCCAGCAACCAAGGTTTTTGTCTGCTTCTATCTCTTATAGACCCCCGGAATGGCTACTTACTTTTGTATTCTCTAGTTTGAAGGTTCAGGGGAACTGGCAAGAACGGCTCTTAGAATAGCTCTGAGGATCATGTGTGCAGCAGGAATATGTACAACTGCCTGCATGTGTCCCATAGTCATTGTAGCAAGAAGCTGAACCCTGCAGAAGGCACTGTGTGTGAATCCACTTCTATGCCATTCTGGAAAAGGCAAGGCCACAGGGACGGAGCACAGACCACTAGTTGCCCAGGGCTGAGAGTGAGGCAAGGACTGACTCCAAAGGCCCAGTGTGAAGGAGGCTTGAGGGGAGGGTGGCACTCTTTGTTCAATGCCAACTGTAGTTGTGGATATATGACTCTGTGTTCTTGTTAACATTCATAGAACTTTGTTAACCAAGAACAGTGAATTTTTACTGTTTCTAAAATAAATGTAGAAAATGCACAAAAATATTGTTACCACGTTGAAGTGTTTAATAAATGTTTCTATTTCTAATAAGGACAAAGAAATATATATATATATATACACATATACATACATACACCTAGGGAGTATTATCTGAACAAAGTATGAGATTATTTTTGCAAAAAATCTTTATAGTTTTTGAAATGTCTGGTTGCAGTCATGTTTTGTAGAGATAACATTATCTCTTTAAAATAATACAAGGAAAAATTATGAAAACAATGCACCTAAGTGCTACTTACTTTAAATAATTCAAAATAAGACAAGTGTTTTATTTTTTTAAAAAAGGTTTGATGTTCAAAGAATTAATTTTCTTTGTTACTATGCATGTGTAAAAAAATCTAGAAGCATATGTATAATGCAGACATTAATAGCTACTTTCCTTTTCAGAGCTAACAATTGTAGAGTGAATTAATATTGGGTCTTATTTGTGCCACACACAGTTGGTATTCATTGGTTCTTATAAGAATTATATGAGGAAAGCAGTGTTGCCCACAGTTTATAAAGCAGAATTATGAGCTCTTCAGAGGTGAAGTGACTTGCAGAGGAGAGAGCTGGCTGGGGCCCGGCCTGGGATGCACTTGGAGTCTGTGTGACGCAGGCAATGGCTCCCCTTGGACAGCAGTCATAGTTGTGCGCATGGAAGGGAGCCAGCACCTCAGTGCCATAGAGAAGGGGCCAGGCTGGGCTGTCTGCCTGGCTTTGCAGAGGACCTTTGTCTAACCATGAGACCTGAACCCCGTGGCTCTTGCCCTGTCAGTGACCTCAGTTTTGTCCTTATGGAAGGGAAAATCAGACCTCTGCAGAGTCACTGAGTGGGGGCTGTGATCTAAGTCACCTCCTCCTCCGCTGAGCTGCAGCACAGAAACAAACAACCTCTGAGGGGGCCA
Organism: Petromus typicus; assembly: GCA_004026965.1. Taxonomy (NCBI): domain Eukaryota; kingdom Metazoa; phylum Chordata; class Mammalia; order Rodentia; family Petromuridae; genus Petromus; species Petromus typicus. The sequence goes on from PVIR01003164.1 coordinate 61,297, forward strand.
TTCTGTCAGGAAGACAAATGCTGCCTCATTGACTCCTCACCAAGGAGCTTGTCCGGAACGGCAGCTGCGAGACTGAGGCGTTTTGAAGATTGAACCCAGGAGCCCAGTTCTAGCCTTTCCTGCAGACTTGACTAACAATTCCAGCTGGCAGAACACAGTTGAGTCCCTGTCACCAACTAGGAGAGAAAGAAAGATGGAAAAATGACACAACTTCCCTGGGGGCGATCCTTAGAGGGCTGCATGGGCAGATCCTAGAGGAATCTTCTTGCAACAACACAGTCACCTACCCCAGGATTTACACAGGTTGACAGGAGTGTTAAGAAGAGTAACACTCTGGGGGTACTGAGGTCAGACAAGGGACAGTGGAAGAGTGACCCCTTGCAGGAGATGGAGAGAAGGCCCTCAGGATTGTATGTGTGAGTGGATGAATGTACATACACCACAGTTTTGCTGTCAATGTGCACACTAATATACAAGCTAATGTCCCCCATGTCACTTTCCAGAGCTGCTGACTGCTTACATCAAGAGTGCTAAGAAAAGGGAGCTGAGAGGTTAGCTCAGTGGTTCCAGTGCCTGTCTTGCAAGCGCAAGGACACGGGTTCACTCCCCAGTAACCACATACCATACCGGGTGTGGAGACTCACATCCAGCAGCAATCAGTACCACATACCACAGTGCCGGGCGTGGTGGCTCATGCCTGTAATCCCAGCACTCGGGAGGCAGAGGCAGGAGGATTGCTGTGATGTGAGTTTGAGGCTGAGCTCAGGGCCAGCATGAACTACAAAGTGAGACCCTGTCTCAAAAAAAAAGAAGAGTGCTGAGAATGGCGACTCAAACAACTCTCCCAAGTTGCCTGTGCACTAAGGATGTGGCACAGTCCCTTTCATGAGACTGTAGTTTGGGTGTTGCAGAAGATCTTGTCTAGATGTGTCTTGTCCACCCTTGGCATTAACCCAATCTCTTACATTGGAGGAGTCGCATACAGTTGTAAAACTGTCCACCAGGTGGCACTCACAGTTTAGCTTTAGTCTTACATCTAGTGACTGAAAAAATTTGCCCTGGTCTCACTGTGGGGGAACATAAGAATTATACTTCTCTGTTCATAGATTGATTTCAGGTGCTGTCAAATTTTGGGTTCTGTTGTGTTTTGTACAACTACAACTTAGTGTTTTCTTTTGGGACCTTGACAAGCAGTATTAGAAGGGGTTGATATTATCATCTGAGCACGGTAGTGTCATTTCATTGCAAACGTACATCCTAATTGTTCCCGGGATACTCTCTCATATGTTTTCTTTTCTAATTTCCCATCTCTTTCTCATTCCCCTTGTTGGCCAGAAGGGTGTGATCAGGTGACCTTTTGTTTTCTAGAATTTACTGTAGGATAATTTTTCCAGGTTCGTTACATATTAGCAGAAATTCAGATGGATAATGTCAGAAGTGCTCATCTGCCCACAAACCTTACAGATCAAAATGTAGAAGGAAGAGGTTTATGGTAGACTTGGTGTATCAGTCAGCGCTTACTAGAGAAACAATAAAAGGAAGATCAACAAATGTGTAAGAATTTATAAGACTGTTTCACAGTGGTCAAAAGTCAGATGTAGACGAGTGCAAAGGATTGTCCCTGTGCTGCAGATCTGAAGGATACAGTCAAAGGTCTGGATCCTGCTGCAGTGTCCCATGTGAGTTCATCTGAGGAGGCTGAAAGGCCTGTGGTTGAGGCCAGGAGACAGTGTTCTCGATAAAAGTGAGGACCGGAGCCTGTGGGGAAGCAGAACCAAGCCTTCCTTCTTTCCTTCCCCTCCATACCGTTCGGTGACAGTCTTCCCTAGGTGGGTGTCCACACCCAGAATGGGCTGATCCAGTGTAGCTGGGTGTTGTTTACTCAGATTGTCACGAGCAGTTAACCATCCACCTTGGCTTTGCATGTGGGCACCAGCAGAGATAGGGTCTGAGATGCTGTGACTAGATTTTCTATGGTGGTTCTTAGCAGGGAAGCTGTATATACAGTTACACTCATCTTCTTGAAAGCCTTATGGTTTTATTATTGGAATATGATCCAATTGCTTAAGTTCGGGATGGATGATGTAAGCTGTCATTCTTTCTTTCAAAGAATACAGGGCTTAGGAAGACAAGAAATTTGTTTATACCAGTAACACATTGGCCTTCTTGCTCAGTTCTTGTCAACACATTTGTCCCAAGAATACATTAGAAAACAGGTCCCTGTAGGAGGCTGGGGAAGCTTTCAGGGAAGGACGGGTATAGATCAGTCCTAGAAAGAACCCGAGGGGAGGCTTTGCCCAGGAATCAGGGGAACTGCATGGCAGAAGTGTGCACGTGGACCTGCAAAGCCCTGGGAAGCTAGAGCTGAGTTCGTTGGTTCCTTCAGTAACGAATGGTTTCTTTAAAAATTCTATTTCATGAAAAGACCAAACCTCAATAAAATCCTGATTCCTTACTTTATGGGATAATGGTGTCTCCGAAGCCCAGTGAAATGATTAATCTTTAAAGCAGTATTTATTTCTAGTCTTATTAAGTACGGAGAGTGACCTCATTCATTCAACACATATTTATGGAGTATTTTCATTGTGCTGGATGTTTTGTGGGAAACTAAAGATATATCAGGCAGAATTATTCTCTCTGGAGCCTTTATGCTAGGATGGAAGAAAAGAAATGTGAATATAACTACAGTGTCAGACAAAAAGACAAAGGCTCGGAGGTAAGTACAGAAAAAATATTACAGGGACCAGAGGAAAAGAAAATTTATTTTCAGCTGGAGGTTCAGTAGTGAGATACGTTCATGTAAAGTAAGGGGAGGGAATAGGATATTTTACATCAAGGAAATGTCAGGAACAAAAGTAGGAGGCCAGAAAGAAAAGACTGACTGAAACACAGAGCACTGGAACAATAGTGAGGAAGGATTTGAAAGTCTGGGCCGGGGCTGGATAACAGGCAGTCTGCCCCACAATAGGCGTTTGAGTTCTGCAGTTCGGAGTGGGGACATTTACTCTCTGCCTCTGTATGTGGGAAGAACTTAACCTTCCTTTCAACCTTCACAAGGCTCATAGCTAAGAGTAAGTCTAGTGTCTCAAAGGAGACTTTGGACTTGGATTTTTAAGTAATACCAGAACTGTTAGGACTTCGGTGATTCCTAAAGATGGAGATAATGCATGCTATATAATGACATGGACATGAACCTCCTGGGGGGCCAGTAGAATTTTACAGTTTATGGCTAAAATGCTCCTTAAAAGGCTAAAGTGTTCACAAGCAGGCTTTTTTAAGGTGACTGGATCACCAGGTGTTATATTCATTGGTGGATTACTCTGTTGACAAGTCTATAGTTGAAGGAGCTGGTAGGAGCTAGGGTCTCAGTGAGGGAAGTAGACTACTAAGAATGAAACTTGGGGGGCTCAGTCTGATCCCTGGCCATCTGCTCTCTCCCGGCTCTTTCTTTCCCTTTTTCTCTGCTTCCTCGTTGCCATGAGCTGAACAGTTTTCCTATACCATTCCCTTCCACCATGACATTTCTGTCTGGGGACAGCAGCCATGGACTGAATTCCCTGAAACCATGAGCCAAAATAAATCTCTCTTCCTTTAAGCTTGTGGGTGTAGGTATCTTGTTCAGTGTTAGGAAAGTAGCCCTATATTTCAAAAGTTTAGTATATCATACCAGCATCTAAAATGGACTATTCAGGAGAGAGAAGGAAAGCAGAGGAGTCTGGTTAAAAGTTCACCTTATGAACTCTGAAATGAAGAAGACTTCCTAGGTTGGCATTTATTCTTATTATTATAAAAAATGATCAAAATCTTGAAAGCAAAGTTAAATAGTTAAAGCAATAGAAATTCCTTTTCAGGTGAAATTGGGAGATAGATCTCAAAGAACATATGAACAGCTATCAAAAGTAGCATACAGGGGCCAAGGATTTAGCTTAGTGGTTTCAGTGCCTGTCTTTCAAGCACAAGGGTTTGGGTTCTATCCTTGGTAACCAAGGACAACAACACTGGGTGTGGAGACTCATGCCCAACAGCAATCAGTAGCACATACCACAGTGCCGGGCATGGTGGCTCACGCCTGTAATCCCAGCACTTGGGAGGCAGAGGCAGGGGGATTGCTGTGATGTGAGTTTGAGGCTGAGCTCAGCGCCAGACTGAACTACAAAGTGAGACCCTGTCTCAAAAAAAAAAAAAAAGCACACAATATAGAGAAATGATACAAGAGTTAGAGAGAGGAAGCGAGGAGAGGGGAGGCAACTGTTTCAGAAAACACCCGCTTTTCTGAGAGGTGAGAGCTCTATCGAAAATGCAGTAACCACATCTTATGTTTATAATAATGGATGCTGGAACTGAGTGAGTCAAAGGTGCTGAAAGGGAGGTTGCAGGATGGATCTGCTAGAAAGAAGCAATGGAGGGTTCACAAAGAATAGATCGTATCTCCATACTTGCAAGAATTTTCTGTTCTGTGGCCTTGCAGAGATTTGTGATGTATATATCTGCCAGATGATCCACCTGCTACAAGAAAGGGACCTCAGCCATTGGGCTCAGTGACAATCAAGAAAAGTTGGTAAACACAAAATCAATGCAAAGTACGTTAAGAATGAAAATAGCAAAACTCATAAAAATTTATGAACATTGTAAATGCTCAGTGTAAAATAAGGTGAAAGGGGACAATGTTGAGATTGTAACAAAAAAGTAAGGAAACAAATTTTATGTATATGGGGGGTGGTAGGGTGGGTAGGGCTACGGGAAAAAATGAGAATTAAGTTGTGTCTTATACTGGTACAAATCCCCATTATGGAGTGCAATCATGATGTGTATATTTAATGTACCAATAAAGATTAAAAAAAAATTTATGAACATTCACCAGAAAAATGGTGCAACAAAGTAGAATATTTTAATCAAATATTTTACTGTCAGCCAAAAGAAAATCACACACAATGTAATGACCTCTACAAATAACAGAGACCAAAGAAAAAGACCGGTGCTCAGAAAAGGGAGGGCAAGAGAACAAAAGATGAGGGATCCTATCTCAGACAGAAGCAGAAAACTCATCAAGCAAATGAAGATAAAACTGTAAGAAATTTGGAAAACGTCATCCATTGGAAGGGCATAGAAGAAGGAATGAGAAAAACTACAAAAATCAACACATATTTAAAAAATACATACATTTTTATGTAGAATATTGTAGATAAAATTAGTATCAGAACTTCAATATCTGAACAGTTGCCATCTTTAAAGTAGAAAATTTTTAAAATGGAAAAGAAATTTTTTTTTTGGTTTTCTTTTTAAGTTTTTTTTGAGACAGAGTTTTGCTTTGTAGTTCAGGCTGGCCCTGAGCTCAGCCTTAAACTCACATCAGAACAATCCTCCTGCCTCTGCCTCCTGAGTGCTGGGATTACAGGTGTGAGCCACCACGCCCAGCACTGTGGTATGTGGTACTGGTTGCTGCTGGGTGTGAGTCTCCACACCCAGTATTGTATGTGGTTACTGGGAATTGGACCCGGGTCCTTGCACTTGCAAGACAGGCACTGGAACCACTGAGCTATATCCCTGGCCCTGGAAAGGAAATATTTAAAACATGTAGTGAGTCAAATTTTATTTAAATAAAATGACAAACATTTATGTCAGGAGTTCACACCATGTGATAAGACACAGGGACATAGGACTGTGAATATTGAGACATAGTCAGATACAGTTGTAAAATGAAAAGATTTTCAGACATTCTCTGGGCAACTAGGCACAGATCAGAGCACATAGAAAATACTCAGTCAGGTCTTAAATTCTGCTACATCCAAATTCTGGGTCAAAGTATATTCTGGTTCAATATTTAGAAAAGCAAAAACAAACAAATGCCTGAAATTCGAGCAATTTGGAGACGAAGGCAGAAGGAGCATGAGTTCAAGGCTGGTTTCAACTGCATACTAAGTTCAGTGGTATCCTGGAATACATAATAAGACAAGGTCTTAAGAAAATAAACATTAAAACACAAATAAAAGCAAAACAAAACAAAGAATCCTCAAAGATGTCAAAGGAAGAGAATATAATTATGTAAGCGAATTTTCTATGCAGCTGAATTGCCCTTTGTGCACAATGATTATGTATAATAGTTATGAATATGCAAAAAATGAAGAAATGTAGTTTTCATGAGCCATTTCTGGGGCAAGGTCTAGAGAGAGACTGATGTTAACTATGAGTTGAGTGGGAAAAGTTACAGTAGGAAGCAGGGAACACTGAACATAGAGTATTTCACTCTAGAATCAACAGTACTATAGAGTAGAAGATCAGAGTGATGAGTCATACATCTCCTGTTCTAACAGTGTACGAGGGTGACAAGGAACAGAGTTAGAGGAATCTTTTTTTTTTGAGACAGGGTCTTGCTTTGTAGTTCAGGCTGGCCCTGAGCTCAGCCTCAAGCTCACATCTCAGCAATCCTCCTGCCTCTGCCTCCTGAGTGCTGGGGAGATGAATCTTGAAAGAGGTTGAAAGTAGAGTTGTTTTCCTGAAAGTCTCACTAAATATTAGTCATTGGCTATCACTTAAAGCTGACAGAATTAGGAGACTGGTACACTTCCAGAAGAAAGGCAAATGTTAATAAAGGTAACTTTAATTAAGAAGTAAGTGGCAAGGAACAGTGAGGTGAGCTAAGTTTATCATTAGGATAAACTTAAGGACAAGGAATTAGCTGAGTGTGGTGGACTCTCCTCTCACTCTGAGGGTGACTATGAGTCAGGGGACAGCCCACATAATGAGTTCATGGACAACCTGAACAATATTTTTTGAGTTCTTCTCTATCCCTTTCAAAAACAGAATGAATAATTAATATATACTATCTTAAAAAAATAAAGAGCAGTTATATATAAATAAACATAAAAATTAACTATCAGAATAGTCATACCTGCTCTGAGCTTTAAAATGAGTTAAATATATTCCTCATGTGAATATAAATGAATTTAATTCAATTATTGAAATAAGGAACTTCAAAGTGGATCTAAATAAATAGAAAACACCAAACTATAAGATGTAGAAAGCATCCAAAACAAAGTAACTCACTGATGTTGAAAATAAAAGGTGTACAAAGACATACTAAAGAAATGTAAAAAAAAAAAAAAAATCCTCCCTGCCACCATCCATACAAATAAAACCAGGCAAACAAAATAATAAGAAATTAAGCAAAGGAACTAAGCAAGCAAGAATCTTAATACTAGAAATAGTAAAATTCAGGCAAAGGCAAAGAATTAAGTGAAATAATATGGGGGGGGGTGGTAGGGTGGGTGGGGCTATGGGAAAAAATGAGAATTAAGTTGTGTCTTATACTGGTACAAATCCCATTATGGAGTGCAATCATGATGTGTATATTTAATGTACCAATAAAGATAATTAAAAAAAAATCTAAAGAAAAAAAAAAAAGAATTAAGTGAAATAAAGAGAAACATTTTATCAATCAAGTGCATCTCATGGCTCTTTAATAATTGCACTTATTCCTATGACATCTAAGTTTGTAAAGAACAAATAAGAAGAGTTTAAACAAAAAGGAAAAACAAATGGAAAGAGACTTTCAGTTTACCTCTCATGATCTTTGATAGATTACATGAAATACTGAGAAGAATAAAATAGTCTGATTCAGAGGTATATGATCTGGTTATGAACTTTGATGTGTTCTGAAAAAAGAAAATACTTCACAGTTTTTCCATGTGTTTGGAGAATATTCACAGAAACTGACTAGGCCATAGAGAAAAATTCCAAGAAATTCTGGAAGTGTGGGCAAAACAGATATATTCATTTTAACAATACAGTACAAATGAAACCTAAACAAATTCAGGTAGTATAATTGCCTTCTAAATAATAAATTAGAAGAAACAAGCTTCTATCCAAGTTGCTGGGGAAGGATAACATGAAACCAAAATTGCATATTCTCTTAAAGTCATTACAACACACTTAGATTATAAATGAACTAAAAACGTGTAGAAAAAAATATTATAAATTTAAAAAATCAGTGGACTAGGAACTAAATTATGTCTAAATAAACTAAAGCTAAACGACAAACTAAAGCTATGTCTAAAACATGACACATTACAAGAAAAATAAATTAAAATAGTAATATAAACAAAGAGGAATTATATTTCTTGCAAGAGAAGAAACAGGTAATCCAAATATATAATATGAGAAAATTATAGAGGCTAATCATTACAGTATTACAGAGAAAATTTTAAACCTACCTATGTTGCATCCAGCTTTATGTGAATAATTAAGAAATTTTTGTTTAAGCCAATCATTTCCTAGGAAATAAAATGTATAGCAATACTAATTTAAACAGAAGACATAGATTAAAAAAGCAAATTAGTTCATTTAAATAGAGGAATTCAGTCAATTCAAACTTGGCGTTAAAAATTTAGCCTAAAATATATATTGTCACACTTCAGTAGTTGACTGCTTTGGAACATGTGGAATTTAGTACCTTAGGCACTCTGACATAAAAATTTTGTTCCAGTACTTGTTTGGTGCTTGATAAGCATCCTAGAAGACGGTGTGGATTGCCTCACGATTTGCTATCCTTTTCCCGCCATAACAATTGGCTTGGTACTGACTGTTTTTGGTATTTGTCAGACTCTCTAGAGCCAGTTTCACATGACTATCAAGGAACAAATGGAATGAGTAGAGTAATATCGTAGGCAGCTGCCATTGACAAGCGATCACCCATAAGTCATTTTAGGGGTCACGACTTCTATCTTGTTGATAGAACTGGCTGATTGCTTTCCCCAGCTTGCTGAAGAAGGAGAGAACACGACAAACAAGACACTGTCTCTGGCGTCTCTTCTCTTTGTGCAGTGTTCAGAGTCAAGTCACAGTTCTATGCAGGCCAGGCAAGCACTGCAAGCCCCAAGACATGCTCTTTGTAAATGCCTTGTCCTAGGGGTGACATAGTACATCTGCTCTGCTTCAACTGGTAAAAATAGTCAAGTGGACACACATAATTAGAAGGGTGACTGAAACACATGCTTCCTAGTTGGGCAGCCCCCTTTTGAGCAGTGACAGGGAACTATTTTGGTGAACAGCCAATCAGCTTTGTCACTGTTTAACACTTGAATAACATAAGCATGGTTTCCAAAGATCACCATAAAAATTTAGATCTTTCTTACTGAAAGATTAATTATATTAATAACTGTAAAGTATTTCACTAATAATTCAAGCTCCCTGTTAAAGTATTCAGAAAATTCATCATACTCATTTACCAAACATTTATTAGACGTAATTACTTAGTAAAAAAGAATGCATGGAGTTACAGTTCATGGGTTATTTACACTCGTACACATGGACATGTACCCACACCCACACATGTGCAGGTACAGAACATCCTTTCCCCGTATGTTCCAAGGCTGAAAATGACTAATAATGTCTCCAGCAGGAAGAAATACATAAGAGAATATTCATGAATCAGATTTCTGCTTTTAGTTCTATTGTGAAGCATAATTGTTTGTTACCATAAATAACAGCATATGCCTGGCTTGCAATTTTCAGCATGAGAAAATATTAACTGTCTACATCTTTTCTGGGAAATGAAAGCTTCCTGATTTATTTCTGCATAAATCTAATGCAATATCATTTAATATCAGGCAGTGATTACTCAAATGGTTACCGAGGACTTTATTTTTCCCAATAAATAGCAAACATTAACAGAAGTAGAGATGCCATGGCCCAAACCATTGTTTCTATCATCTAGAATGTCGTGGAGGACAAGCTCCAAAGATAAGCTCATTGGAGAATCTCCAGTTGCATTGCTTTCAATATGGATGACTGAGCTCCAAATCAAATCCCAGATATCCAGACTTAAATATTTGGTCCAAAGTAGTCAATTCTTTCAGCTACTATTTTAGAGTAAACAAAATATCATAAACAGGTCACCAAATTAATGCTGAAGAAACTAAAAGAATGCTTTGCATTGTTCCTGAATAGCAGTTGCATTGTTAATTGTTCTCTTTTGCCTTAACGTTTTAGTTCAGCTTTTGTCCTTCACTATAGCATATACAAAATACTGTTTATAAATCTAAAGGACTAGGAGAATGAGGCTGATGGCTGTAATGCTCAATTTATAGTTTTTAATCCTGACAACATAGGTCTTCCAGAAGTCGCTTATAAATATTGATTTTGCAATGGAAATCTTCAGAAAGAATATAAAATCACTTTAAACATACAGTATTCAAGAAATTTTTCAGTTTTTTTAAATGTGAAGGTTCAGAACAGTCCATGCTGACAACATCCTCATCGCCCTTGTGCTGGTTGGTGGCCTATTGGTCTGTGGATTTGGACTTCTGTTAAAGAGTTAAACCCATTGGCATGTTTGTCATACTCCTGCCTAACGGTCCCTTAAGCAAGCCACAAATCTTCCTTGCTCTGGATGACAGTTAATGAACTGTAAAAGTCTTGCACCAATATTTCTACTTCGTCTGCAGACTCGAGGAAGGCAAGTTTGTTTTTCACCCTTAAAAGGACCAACGGTATTGCTTAGGCAGACAAGGATGATTTGTTTCCATGAACCCTTTTTTAGTTCAGAGGACATCTTTGGAGCTTGGGAATTTGATTGAGAAAAGCGCAAGCTTCTAATTATTCTTGGGTTGTTTTATGGTGCCTGATGTATTTTATTAGCTCAGCTATAATGCAAGTACTTCTAACTAACTCTGTGACCTTGAGTGAGTCACTTAACTTCTTTGGGCCCATTTCCTCTTCTGTAAAATGAAGATTATAATACTTGATGTTTCAACCAACAAAATTTCTTAGAAAACCAAATGATATATTGACTATTATGGTATTTTTTGAAGATCATTTTAAATTACATGATCAAGTGTTCCATTTCATCTCAGAAATTTAAAATCATACTCATTATATTATGTGCATAATACAAGTGTGCATATATATATATATGCGTATACATATGTGTGTGTATTTAGATGCATAGATATTCTTATACCCAGAAGTAGCTTATAAACATTGCCTTAGTTGCAAGTTTTAGCAACTCATTCTCTATTACACAGGTTCTGTGAAGCATAATCATTTTTGAAGACTAAGCAAAAGCCAAATGAAAAATAATTCAACATGAGAAAGCAATTGATTAGAAGCAGGACCAACAATGCAGTTTATGAAGAATCTACTGCATATTCTGCAAATACTTGTTATGCATGTGCTTCCAGTTCTATTTTACTTTTCTTTAAACTTTTACTGGAGACTCTTCGTACATCTAATAAACTGAACTATTGCTTCAGTTGAGCTGTTTAGTATTTACCAAAGTGGTAACATGAGAGTATTACTAACTTATTTATCCTTCTACGGTTTAAAAGATGATCTGCTCCTCTCAGATTCTTGTCTGTTTCTCTGGTGACATCATCCTTTGTCTGATACAGCTGAGATGAAGAAGCACAAGAGTCTGAAACAATCTAAGTGTTGAAGTTGATTTGGATCCATATTTCTCAAGTCCTGATTTTTTTCAGAATTGTACTGATTTCATTATGAAATTACCAAGTCTGCTTTAAAGCAGACTTAGGTTCATTTTTGTGCTGGATAATTTTTCAACATAGATTTTCCAGCTCTTTCTTCCAGTCTAAATCATAACTTACTATAATAAAATGCGGCATATCATTGGACAGGAGGCTGTGCAACTAGTATAAAAACAAAAGAAGCTTCTTGATGGGCAGAATTGTCAACCAATTGGTTGATGTCATAAAATGTTGACAAACTGATTAGACTTACCACTACCTTTCTCCTCTTTCAAAATTTCTTTATTGACTTCTTAAAAAAATTAACTGAGTCTATACTTCATGTAGATTTGCTTAGTTTTAACCTATTGTCCTTTGTTCTAGAATTCTCTCCCAAGATACCACGTTACACAAAGTCATTGTGTCTCCTTAGGCTTCTCTGCACGGTGGCATCTACCCAGACTATCCTGTTATAATCATCTTGACAATCTGAGGAGTACAGGTCAGGTATTTTTGAAGAGGATATCCTATCCCAGAGTTTATATTTGCTTGTTGTTTATCATGATTACATAGGTTGGAAGGCATATAGAAGAAGAGTGAAGAGGTAATATAACAAGTTCAGCTATATCAGCTCTCTGTATCTCATCCTGTCATATCAAGGGTATATGCCATCAATTTAACTATCACTGTTGCTAGTGACCTTGATCAAGATTTCTCCACTATAAACCTACCATCTTCCTCTGTCCTTTTGTGCATTACTCTTTAGCATAATTCATCACAAATGGCTCACATTTAAAAAATAGAGAGATAAATCCCACTTAACTGAGGTGAAGTGTTTATATAAATTACTTAGGATTTGATCTTAGTCTCTTTCTCATTTTTGGGACACAATACTCAGTGCTTCCAATTTAAAGGAGAGACGGTATATTTTTGGCTCATAGTGTTTAGAGGATTCAGTTCATAGTTGGCAGAAAGAGGATAGTGGAACAATCTTGTGGAGGAAAGTTCCTGAGGTCATGGTGGCTAGAAAGCAGAAAAAGGAAGAGCTGGGAAGGAGATGTATCATCCCAGGTCACTTTTCCAGTGACCCAGCTCCAATGAGGCTCAGTTAGCTAATAACAGTTCTTCTGTGAATGCATCAGTGGATCTATCTACCCCCTGATCCAATCACCTTCCAAAAGCCCTACCTCTGAACACTTGAAGCTTCTGGGGGAACACTCTGGATATAAACTATAACAGACTTTTTCTTTGCATATTTGTCTTCTCTTCATTCTTTATTTATACAATCATCTCTTTACATCAGTATGGGTCACAAGCATTTATTTTGTATTTAGGTTTCTTAGCCAATATAACCACTTTAATGCTCAAGTTGTGCCATCTTTGGCCATTGGGAGCTCTTGTGATGGCTTTTATTGACATACCCCATCACTGTGAGTCCTTCCTTCCGCTCTCTTTACCTTCTCCACTTTTTGTCCTTTCTCACTTTGTGGTGCTATAGAGAGCTCCAGGCCCATCTTCTGTATTTCCTGCAGCAGCCCCACATTCTGCTATGTCTCAAAGCATCACTATTTCCTTCTGTTTCAGATGGGAAGCAAGATCTGGATGGTAGGTGTGCTACCAAGATATTGTTTCTTTTATGCTCTCTCAGCTGATAGAATAAAGAAAAATATGTATCTTTTATATGTATGTGATACACATTTCTATACTCAACCACCTGTATCTGTCTTATGCTCACAATGAGAAATTCTCATGTTCAACTCTAATCCATTACCACATGTGTCACTGATGTCCTCTTTGCTTTCTGTCGTCTCCCACCCAACAGTGAGAAGCCTGACTCCCACTTGCCATTTGCCATTTGGCTAGTCAATTCCTATGTGTGTATATGATGGTACTATACCAGAGTGCTCATGTACAGTTTATTTGGTCTCTGCCTTTGCTCTTATATTTTCTACTCATTTCCAAAGACATGTACACCAGTACCTCTCTGTCAGATTGCTTCCATAAACTTGTAGTGTAGTTCTGGGATCCCTTGAATGTCTTAATGATGTCTAAACATTTGTTTTCATCTATTTGTATGCTTTATAAATTGTATAGCTTATCAAAATACTGGTAATTTCCTGGACATGTGTCTCCTGAATTTACTGACCCTTTCTGGTATAAATCCATATACATGTCAATACTTTACTGAAAACTCAAGTACAGACCATGTTTTCTTTGTACTATCTTATTTGTAGGCAAGAGACTCTACTTTGAAGTTATTTCTATTACTTGAAATGATTTGAAGTTATTGCTATTATTATTAGACTCTAGTCTGAATTATTGCTATTATTATTAATCTCAGCAGCAACAATAACAAGAGGTAACTGACATTTTGTGTTTGCTGTGTGTCAGGCTGAACTCTAGAGGCTTGCATGTACTATTGTCTTTGTAATGTACAACCATTCTGGGAAGGAGCTTCCTATTTGTCTGATTTTTCACATAAGGAAATGAAAACATAAAGCAGAATGATTGAAATTATGAAACTGGTCAGAGGTAGAACTGGGTTTGGAGTGCAGGCTGCTTTTTCTGGCTGCCAAATTCATTGGAAAGAAGGGGGAAATTCTAGACTGGTTTCCAGTGACAGCTTCGGGAAGCCCCTTCAAGAACTGGCTCATTAAAGAAGTTGATATAACTCTGACTCTGAGACTATTCTGCTCCAGCCACGATGGAGAAATGACCTCTGTGACTGTCCCTTCCGTGATCCCACAGACAGGAGCTCCCACGCTTGGCTGCATCTTCCAGACCCAAGAATATTAGCAAAATCCTTAGGAACAGATAGGTGATCCCGGAGGGGGACTCTGGCGACAGCTTGGTCTCTGTGGCTCTGCTTTTATAGCTCTTGGCTGCCTACCATGAAGCACCTTAAAACTTTCATAATGCTTTATAATTGTAAAATGCCTCTGCTACTAACAATAATTGGAAAGAATCAGGGATGGTGTTTCCTTATTCCTTTCTGTTCTCCCTGCAATAATTACACACTTGCAGCTGATAGGCCGTTTCCACTCCGTAACACGTGACAGAATAAAGAAAATGAATTCAGGCATTCCCTTCAAGGGCCACTCATTGCTACAGGCTCTAATTTGCCTGAACTCAGGCCTCTCCTAGCCAATTTTGAGGTTCATCTTGGGAGGAAGGGTGAGGCTCCTGCAGAACAAGTAATTGGAGAAAGAAGCAAATAATCTTGTGAGATTGTCTGTCCCTCAGTCCTCGTGCTTGGAGTTCGGCTGGAAATAAGAGGTTACTCACTCGTCCCCATGTGAGTGGTTTGCCTTCCTGGGCCACCCTCACCTTATTTTGCTGGCTTTTACCTCATGCTCCTTTGCAATGCCTTCTTCTCATCAGCACTGTGTGCCTGGGGAATACTAATCAATCTTTATATTGATCTTAGTGCAACACAATCAGCAAAGGAACTGTGCTGGCTACAAAAATCAGAAATAGCATTAAGTATCTAACTATCCATGAGTTGTGGATGATCCTGTTCTTGGTCATCTGCACCACTGTACAGCCAGGTTCTTCTCCCTGGGAAACATAATCTGCCAGTCCTTGAAAGTTTGGGGGCAAAAGGATGGGATGGCATTTTTAGTGATCGCTAATATAAGATATGTTTTTCAAGCATGTGCTTGCTGCCTCTGACTTCTCCTTTCTTTGCATATCAACTTCTCTCCACTTCTACCCACAATTCTAGAGGAGGATTGTTTAGAATATGATGAAGAGAGTATATTCTCTCTTCCACAGATGCAAGTAAAATACAATAGTACCTCAGTTTATGAACTTAATTTCTTTTACAATTTGGATGATGATAGCTGCATTTGTTTGTGAAGGGAAGATGACCATGGTTGTGTTTGTCACAGTAGAGTTTGCAAATGGCAGCAAAATTTGCACCAAAGGAAGAGTTCACAAATGGAGGAATTAAATGTATGAGGTATGATTGAAAAATAAGTAAATACTTAAAAATCTTTTAAATTTATCATAGAAAAAGATGCATTATCTAATGCTAGGACTCATTAACATCTTTATTTTCTCATACCAGAGAAAAGATGCGATATGTACCTATCTGTGCCCTATTTATTTAACTTATGAGGATATCCTCAAGGTATGTCCATTTAAGTAGAAATGATTCAAACTTATCATTTTTTATGGCAGAGTAATACTCCATTCTGTAGAAGAACCACAGCTTTTTTATCCTAGCATTGTATGTTATATATTGTGAAATAGAAAATGCTCAATGTAAAATAGGGTGAAAGGGGAAAATGTTGAGATTGTAACAAAAAAGTAAGGAAACAAATTTTATGTATATGGGGGGGTGGTAGGGTGGGTAGGGCTATGGGAAAAATGAGAATTAAGTTGTGTCTTATACTGGTACAAATCACTATTATGGAGTGCAATCATGATGTGTATATTTAATGTACCAATAAAGATAAAAAAAAAAGAAAAAGATGCATTGTCATTAACCTCCCTCAAAATACTTGAGATCATTTCAAATACACTTGTCCTGTCATCTTTCCCATTTTTTTTTTTTTTTTTTTGAGTTTTTGAGACAGGGTCTCACTTTGTGGTTCAGGCTGGCCCTGAGCTCAGCCTCAAACTCACATCACAGCAGTTCTCCTGCCTCTGCCTCCCGAGTGCTGGGATTACAGGCGTGAGCCACCATGCCCGGCACTGTGGTATGTGGTACTAGATGCTGCTGGGCGTGAGTCTTCATGCTCAGTATGGTATGTGGTTACCAGGGATCAAACCCGGGTCCTTGTGCTTGCAAAGCAGGCGCCAGAACCACTGAGCTAACTCTCCGGCCCCATCTTTCCCATTTTCTGCAGCAGCACTGGAAGTCCCTTTTTGTGTCTTTAGTCTTGCTATTCTGGCTATCTCGATGTCCTGAGTCAATTCAAAAGTGTTACATTTGACTTTGAGGAAGACTGAGAAGTAACAAATAAAACACAGCTTCTGAATAAGGAGAGATCTTTCTGGTTTTAGCATGGGTATGACTGTGCTCAGTTCTCTAAAGGGCTCTTTGGCCAAGAGGAGACCAGATTTGAGGTCCCATAGTCCAGTAGACATCTAGTATAACTCTCTTGGTATCTTTATTCTATTCTATTTATAGATCTCTTTGGGCTATTTTGAGGAGATGGGGGAGAACAGAGTATAATGCTGTCAAGAATCAAAAAGCTATCATTTTTTTTTTTACACATACAGATGGATTTATTGGGAAATACCAGTTCCCTTCAATAAAGTCTCTTGAAAGACACAATATTAAGGTTTATGTAAAGTCTTCTTCCACAGAAGGACCAACAGGATATGGCAGATCTGGTGAATACAGTGGATAAAGACACACCATAATCGTTCTGATGAGGTTGTGTAAACATTCTCATCAGCAGCATTCATTGTATATTTCATCACACCTCATAAAGACTCTAACCAAACAGAACTTCCAGAACAGCATTAGAAAGTTCTAATGAGGTGAGAAGGGTGTTTGAAGATAAAGGAAATATTTTCATGGGGATTAATAGCTATGTATCTCTTATTGTAATACATTTTTAAAAATTTGAGCATACACTGTATCTTTGATCAGCTCTTGTAAACTCTGTAGTTAATTATGCAGTAGCTCTTTTTCCCCATCTAAGGGTCATGTGTACCATCCATGGTCATGTGACTTGTAGATCTCTTGTGGGAGCAGTTTGCATTCCTCTTTTCTTGATCATGTGATATGCTTTGACCAACAGGATGTGGACAGGGTGCTACATATCTTCTATGAAAAAAAAAAAAAAACTTTTAAAGACATCCTGAGTTCTGCTACTCCTGCTCTTTTCCTCTTCCATAGATATTTAATGTCCCATGTAGTGGCTGCTCCAGAAACACCAGATACAGGATAAGGCTTTATTGTGGTTGACAACAGTGTGTGTGAGCAACAAATGCTTGTCAGAAGCAATTGGAAATCAGAAATCTGTATTATCCCAAGTGTGGCTTGAAAGCTGTATTCAGAGTGAGAGATAACTAACCAATTATAATCATTCCATGGACAATGACTACTTCATTTATTGCAAATCATTTAATATCAATTTATTTCCAAAATGTTTCATTTTGCGTTTGTGCCTTCATGTGATGGTGTCCCTTATTTGAACTCCATCTCTCTCTTGGATAGTGTTGGAGGAACTATGTTTGAGTGGACAGAAAGAACCCTCCCCAGGAAGTCTGGACACTCTATGATTTCTATATTAATCTGCTCTGTGTGATTTTTGGCAAATAGCAACATTTGACTGCTGCTCCTTGTTTCAATTTTATAATGCAGCTGCTTAGACCAAATAAGTTCAAGTTTGATTCTTCATGGACTTTATAAGGCTGGATGGTGGGAATAAATAATGCCCCATTTTTCTACCCACATTTGGAACCTGTTGTGAGAAAGCCATGTACTCAGGAATTACATATAATGGAGGCCAAAGTAGGTTTTATTGCTCTGAAAGCTCTGCTGGAGGATGACAGCCAGCTGATGTGCTGACCCCCCTCTGAACTCCAGCGCCCTTCCTGAATTGTTGGCTTTCTCTTGCGGCGTGGCTGGAGCAGGAGAGAATGTTTACCTGCTGAAAATTGAGCAGATGCCCATGGCCAGGGCCCGAGGGTGACTCAAAAGCAGGAACAGACATGGTGGCAAAAGTTCACAGTCTGAGGAGCCATTCTCAAACCTGTATCTGTCCCCTGTGACTTCTCCTGTAACCTCAGGGTGTCTCTGTACTTCTCTAGGCCTCGGTTTTCCAATCTGAAATTATGGCTACTAATGATACATGCATCGCACGGCAGATATGATTATTCTATGAATCCAGTGAGACAACATCTATGAAGAAATTTTTGAAAGTGATGAAGAATAACATAAAATAAGATTGAAGTGAAAAGCATGTGGAATCATGGACATGGGGGCAGTGCAATATTTCTTACCTGATTCTAGCTTTCTAGTAAGAAAACCAAATGAGAGATTTGAAGCAGTGTTCTTGTGGGCACACGGCTCAGAACTCTTTATACTACACCATCATCATTGTGTTTCCTGAATCACACCAGGAAACTAACACTTCCAGTTCTTTAAAAGTCCTTTCACGTTCAGGCTTATAGATCAGCCCAACACTGAATGTACTACCGTGATCCTTACTGGAATGCACAGACATGCTGTGTCTTCCCTCTCAGGGAAGGAGGTAGAGGCTACTTTGGTTATACATTTTTGCCTGGGGAAAGCCAGCTTGGAAGAGTCTCTGAGTTGCCTTTGGCTCTGCCTTCATCTAGCATCGTGCAGTGCTTTGGACATTGCAATTAATTTACTGTTTTCCAAAACATGTGTCTCAGACTTTTAATTCCTCAAGATACTTCACATCAGCCAAGTTATGTGTGCCTAAACTAGTTTGGGAATTGCCACATGTGCAGTGCCCCTTTGGTATAGTTTTAAAGTTCACTAGCATACCAAAGGCACTTAAATGTCCTGCAAATGCTAAAGCAAACAAAGGTCACATAATATTTATAGTTGTTTAACTTAGGTATACCAAAATGGATTTGGCATTCAATCACATTTTTTTCCCTCCATGGAGCACCTACTAATTATATTTGCTTCCTGAGATGAATGAGTCAAATCTACTCCTCACCTCCACTTCATCTCCCATAGGTGGAGGTTGGGGAGCACTTCTTACTCTTGGCTAAGTATTCACAATTCCCTGGCTAGCTTTTACAACTCCCCATATGTAGGCTGCCCCCCAAAAGAATGTGTCTCTGGAGGTTTTATGAAGACTTCAGTACTTAGTGCAGTTCTCCAGGTTCTAATATCAGGCACAGAGTGAAAACTGCTGGCTCAGAGGAAAGGACTCAGTCTATACTGTTACACTGCCAATGCCTGCCAAAATCCTGCTAGCTAGTCTTTCATGTAACAGGAGTGTTTCACAAGAAATAAGAGGAATGTGAGATGTTCATGGTGAGCCAGTAGAAATGTCTACTGAAGGAAACTAAACTAAGTTCCAAATACCTACAGAGCACAGAAACACACATCCTAAGCCTTTTATACATATTTTCACATTGCCATATATTAACTTCAACAATAATACAGTGTGTTTTACTTAACATTTTACAGATGAGGAAACTGAGGTTCAGGATTGGAGGTTAAACCTCTCATGAAAACAAAACAGAGCAAAACAAAAAAACAAAAACAACAAAAAATACAGCCTCCCAAAATATAGGGCAGATGGGATTTGAACTTGAGTTGTTCTATTTCTACATCCTTAACAAGTGCAGTGTCCCTTTCTGTGAACTTCTGGTGGTAATGTAGACATCAGGAACTTTCAGAAAACATCAGCTGTAGCTCTGATGGGGAACCAAACATATGGTCCCCTAGATGTTTGTCTTCATTTCTGTGACCTGGACGGTGCTGTATTCCTCCTTCAGCCAGAGAAGCCAGAATATATAGTGGCCAGAGATCACTTGGAAAACTGGGTAGAAGAGGAAAAACCACTGATACTCAGTAAATGCCTGAAGCAGAAGCATTTTTAAAGTTTCCAAAATAAAGGGTTGTGGATGGATTTGATTAATTAGGAAAGGAGGGCAGGTAAAGCATGGAATCAAAAAGGGCTGAAAAGTAGTGGACTCCAGCAAAAGGGCAGGGAGGCCAAGAGCACATCTCAGGCAGGGAAATGGGCCTGAGCTGTGTGGCACACTCTCTAAATCCTTTAGCAAAGAATCATTCAATTCTTTGGGGCTTGAATTGGGGTGGAATATTGAAACACAAAGGACATAAGTTCCATAGTCTTCTGTGGGAAGGTCAAAGGACAAACTGCTGGGCAGTGGAGGAGAGAAAACGCAGGAAATGTCTCACCAGAGAAAGAGCAGAACAGAGCGTTCTCCTGCCTCCTGCAAGAGTTGTAACTGGTGGAAGCTTCACACTCCCTGGGAGGCTTGTTACAGGCAGGTCATCACACCCAACCCAGGGTTTGGGTGGAGACAGAGAGTTTGCATTTCTACCTGGCTACTGAGTGGTCTCTGTGCTGCTGGCTTGAAAACCACTGACCTGGAGGTGCCCTTTGGAGTGCTGAGGAAGGGTTTGCAACTTGGGATGCTGATGGAAAAAGCTGCCCTCAGCTCAGACCAGGTTACTTCTATGCCTCACCTAGAGAGGAGGCTTCCTGCCACCAGCCAGGCCTTCTGCTCCAAGACTATTGTGATGCACCAGCCTAAGGTCCCCATGTCACTCTGTGCAATGGGAAACTGAGCAGTAAAAATGGATCTTTTCTTTTCAGTACAGTCTCCCCATTCCTATGAGGAAGTACAGAAAGGAGCCCACCAGCAGGACCAGAACCTCATCTCCCCAAAGCCCTTATCCCTCCTGGAAGCTACTGGACTTCTAGGAGCCAGCTCAGGAGAACTCCCTTGCTGAGCAGTTTCTTCTGTGAACTGCAGCTCAGGAACCAGCACTTCTTTCCAAGAGGAATTTGTCCTTGAGGGTAGGGGATGTGATTAATCCCAAAGTCGCTTCCATAGGGATACCCTAGAAGTTCAGAAGGATTATGCAAATGAGGCCCCCAAACCTGCTTCCAGCATCTCAGCACTCCTCCAGGCTAGTATGTAAATGAGCCCTAAAAAGTGACCCCAGCTTGCAAGAATAAAGTTTTGTATTAGCTCCACTTAGTACATATTGTTTTTCCCTGATCTCCTTCCCACCTCAGTTTACCCGTGCTTGGTTTTATACACCGAGTGACTGTAATGTTCTCACACTTGCTTAGGCAGCTGCTAGTTAAGAATCATGTTACATTATTGTTCCTTATACTATGTTCTACATGAAAAGACATATGTCAGGGGGGCTCAAAAGCAGGCAAGAGGCCTAAAGGGGGTCGTCTTGAAGGGAAGAGGCAGAATGGAAAATCTGCAGCCCTACTGATCAGAGAATTCCTAATTTATAGTTTATGATTCAGTATGCCCTGCCTTTTAGGTACCATTTAATGCAGGCAACTTGAGATTAAGACAAAGAAAGAAATAACTGAAGAACATATCCTTTGCCTTTTCCAGTGTGGAATGATGACTTGTGCCAATCTCTTATAAGCCTTCAGATGTTTAGGAATAGGAGAGAAGGGGGCAGATGAGGCCAGGCTGATTTACATATTTGCTGCTACATCTCCATAGTTCAAGTACTGCACACAGAGGAGCAGGTGTCTGCTCCCATCAATATTCTTGCTCCAGCAGACATACAGGGAAATAAAATAACACAGAGAAAAGGCCCAACCATCCGCCAGGTACTCTATGAGGCACTTTATATACAAATCCCCTTCAATCTTTTTAATATTATTGCTAAGCAAGGCATTACTAGCTCTTTTTGCTAGCAGAAGAAGCAGAGGTTTTGAGCAGCTGGGAAATAGTGTCAGAGCCAATGAGCACAGAACAGACCTAAGTTTGTATTCTCTAGGCTGTTTCTTGCTGCCCTTTACCAGGTTCCTCAATCTGTTTCTATCTTCTCAGTTGGTTTCAGGTTCATTCATCTGTCCTGGCATCTCCCAGAATTCCCTAGATCTCACTATCCTGTCAACTTCTTCTTCCTCCTCTCTCGGGGCTTTTCTTATGAACTGAAAATTTACACAGCTTATTCTGCCTGTAAAGAGGGGGTCTCATGTTATGGTGGCAAGAAGTAATGTAAAGAATGTGGAATAGTCCTTAGAAGATTTGGGAGGGAAAGCAACATTGAAGATAATCACCTTGGTGCAAGAAACTCCTTTGCCAAGAGACAAGAGGGACAAGAAAATGTTGAAATGAATGCAGAGAAATTTGAAGGGACATGTGAAGAAGGAAGTTGGAGCAGTTCATGCTTCATGGCTTCTATTTTGCTTGAGTAATTAGAGGCACTCTTTCAAGTGGTCTCTTCCTTTAGGCCTTGTCTTAGGTGAAATCTGAATATGCTGTGCCAGTCTTTTGAGCTAGACACACATTTGAAGGTTCCTGGCCGTACTTGGAGGAAGGGAGGCACTGGCTGGGGTTTCTGAATCTTGCTGTCTACTGGACTCAGTATTATAGTCTCTGAGGGGAGAAAGTCACTTCCCAAAGGGAATCTACAAAGAGACTTGGAGAAGTTTTATTTTAAAAATCTCAATAAGCTGTAAGCTTAGTAACTATTACCAGGAAGAGAGGTAGCCAGTGTGTCCAGGTCATTAATGACTTACCTTTTAAAAGCTAACTAAAACAATCAAGATTTTTGAATTTCTAAAATGCACTGAGTAACTTATTTTCTTTTGTTTAGGACACTAAAGTTAAGTTGATCTTTCCTTGATCCATCTATGGACCCAAATCTTCCTGTGCCCATTAAGAAAAATTATATAGGGCAGCAAGATAGGAGGGATTCTGGGACTGTAGGATTCGGGGATGCTCAGTCTTTCATCCACGGAGTAGCCAATCAGGTATCATTTGGCTCTTGTGCCAATTTTTACATTTTTGTAATTTTTATCCTTCTTGTTGAACATGCTCTGTGTAGTGTGTAGAAAAAAAATCAATAATAATATGTATTGCTGTGAACTTCAGTGACAAAATATTGCTATAATAAGTAGTATCTTCCTTAAAATCTGTCATGGGTTTTATTATCTTTTTTTTTCTTGAAGCAGATACAATCATAGATACAATTTAATTAATTACTTATAGGCTATGCTTGGTAACTGGGTTACCTCTTAATTGTGTTTTCTTTTCCAGTACCTACAACTAGGGGCTGCCATTTTCTTCACAGGACACTAGGGCTCCATGCCAGTAATTGATTTTGTCATCAGTCCTTCTAGCAGCACTCTAACATTTCCACAATGGATTTAATTGGTGTTTAATAAGACAGTTAGTGCATAACAAGTAAAATCAACATGATCCTAAGAACATATTTATTGAAGATTTAGTCACTATGGAGATACAAATCTATTATGTAGAAACCTCAATAAATATGTTTGGAATATTAAATCATATGTAAACCTTGTGTATCATTTCAAGTATATCCAGATCTTCAACTTCATTTGTTATTCTCTCTTGTAAGTAAACATAGCTGTTTACTACAACTAAATTCATTTGATTTTATCAGTTGATTCAGCCAGATTTTGAAGCAGGGAAAAAATCCTTAGCTTTGATGTAAAACAGACTTTTACAGCTGTATATTTGGGATAAAACCTGAGAATCTGCATTTTGGACAAGTTTCTGGGTGAAGCTACTGGTGTAGATCTATACTTGGAAAGGTGCTGATACCAAGCATTGTATTATTGTAGGATTAAAGACAGACTTTAATTTCCTCTGCTGTACTGTAACGTCAGGTCCTAGCTAAAACTGGCAGCAATATATTAGAGCTGATTACACACATTTATAATTGTCTCAAATGAGAGGTAAGTTCTGTTTCTTTTCGATCTGACTAGCTTTGTGATGGCTTAACTAGTGGAGTGCAGAGGAAGTCATGCTTGTACACGACAGGCAGCATCTAGCCCCGCCATCTTGTTTCCAACTGCCATACTGCGATGAGCGCCTGTGGAGAGGGCCCCACAGACCACTGCCAGGGGCCAGCGACTTGGCTGGGCGCCCAGCCAACAATGAGGACTGAATTCCCGCTGTACCATCCTGAAGCTGACCTGCCCCAGCTTGCACGAAGTGCAGCTTATGAGGCATCGCTCTAAGCCCTGCCTAAACCACTTCCAGAATAAATAACATCGCTTGTGTTATGAACCACTTTGGGGTAGTTTCTTTTACAGCATCAGATAACCAAAATTTACTTGCTGAAATTTTTCTGAAAAAAGTCAAGCATAGATTTTGAGTTTCTCTTTCAAGAGCATGTGTTGTTATATCAAAAGAAAAATGTCATCTAGCAAGCCATGAATGGGCAAAGGTTTATTTTAGAATATTATTTTTCCAGTCCAGTCCCTGTAGGCATAGTTTGATTTTATGTGAATAAAATAAGTAACTGTCAAAAAGGTGTCTTTTGAGAGTGATATAGAAATTTATTTCTATTCCTTCACATAGAATCCTATGAAGCAAATGGTATTTGCATTTCTATAATTAAGTAATAATTCTTTTGCTTCTAATAATGAGATTTTTCTGGTAAAATATAGAGAACAATAGATGTAACTTAGTGCCTAGTGGCCATTTGCTCTCCATCCCAGACCTGTGTCCCTGAAGTGTGGGTAGTCCAGTTTGTTCTCAGTGTATAGCTTGGTCCCCTCGCACCCCAATGGGAAATCTTATGTCTATGTGTGCTGAAACTTCGCTATTTTAGTAAAGAAGCAAAGACACTGTTCCTAAACTCTTAGCAGAGCCCATTTTTGGAAGAAGCAGTTAAATTAATTGATTTGCTCTTGGCTTTGAGGTCATATTTGGAAGATGTATACTATGGCTCAAGAAACTGATATTCAGTGTGCACGTGTGCAGCTTGGTGGTATAGCAACTGATATTCAGCAGCTAGGTGTGCAGCTTGGTGGTATAGCACAAGTTAGGACCTGGATTCAATTGCCCAGCACTGAACAACATCTTCCCCTGAAATTTGGGCTCAAGATTTAATGTGTCTGCCCATAAACACCATGCTTGGCATTTATGTAAGAACAGTATAGAGTTTGGTATTTATAGTTTGTTCATATAGTCAGTATTCCACCAGTATCAATGTGATCTTAGATGTCCAATTCAGGAAAATAATGTGTTACTATGCTTTGAAAAATATTCGTACTGTGTTTCTTTTTTTTTTAATTGAAATCTTTGTTGGTATATTACATAAACATGTCACGATTGCATTCAATAATGAGAATTTGTACCAGGATATTACACAACTTAATTCTTTTATTTTTTTCCATACCCCTACCCACCCTACTACCCCACCCCCTATATACATAAGATTTGTTTCCTTTCTTTTTTGTTATAATCTCATTATTTTCCCCCCTTCACTCCATTTTAATGAGTATTTTTTATTTCACAATATATAACATACATTCTAGAACTCATTTACATCTTCATGTTCTCCTACCAGAGAAAAGATGTGATATTTACACATCTGTGATCTATTTATTTCACTTATGAGAATGTCTTCAAGGTATGTCCATTTAAGTATAAATGATTCAATCTTATCATTTTTTTATCAAAGAGTAATACTACTCCTTGTAGAAGAACCACAACTTTTTTATCCAGTATCCAGTTGATGGACATTTTGATTATTTCCAAAATTTAGCAATCACAAACTGAGCTGCTATAAACATGGTTGCACATATGTCGCTGTGATATGAATCTTTTCTTTTGTGTTATACCTAGCAGAGGAATAGCAGGGTCAAATGGCACCTCTAATTGTAGTTTTTTTAAGGACTCTCCAAACTGATCTCCACAGGGGTTGTATGAGTCTACATTCCCACCAACAGTGGAGAAAGGTTCCTTCTTCTCTGCAACCTCGCCATTGTACTGTGTTTTCACCCTAACCATCAGAAAATAAAGCAGCACTCTTATAAGAAGGGATGTTGAGTTTAACAAATGATCACCCACAATACCTACTCCATGTAAGGTGGAGTGCTGTGCACTGCCGGGTGTGGGAAGTTCTCACTGGAGTCTGGGTGGTGTGATGAAAATGGAAGAAACATGACTCAATCCTGGGTAATTGGCTGGGTCAGAAAAGTACAAAGTACTTTAAATGTTTTCAAAGAAAACGGCTGCTAACACCTAGATGGAGGAACAGAAAAGTCTTCCAGAATGACCCAGCACAAAAAGAACAGTATCTTTACATCTTACAAAACAGTGGTACATATATTCTCATGTTTGTTTCTTGCAGCATATACAGCATGGGTTCTCAAAATGTGTTCTTCAGTGCCATCAGCAACAGTGTTTCCCAGAACTTCCTGCATTTCAAGTCCTACTACAGAGTCACTGCGACAGGAATCTGTGAATGAGACTATCCAGCGGTGTGAGTTTTAACTTTTCCTTTCTTTTATTCTGATACATATTAAATTTGGAAAATACTAATGGGAAGTAGGCCATATTCTTCTGTTTTTACACAGGATAAGAATGAGAGATATGAAAGTCAGAACTTTCTAAGTATCCAAAATAATACAAAGGAAGCAAATGACTCTAGTTTATGGGAGGTTCAATATGCGACATGTTTTTGAGTTGCATCTTGAAAAATGGGTAGGATCTTTATAGGTAAAGTTGATTATGAGGTGCCACGGCAGAGGTTGGAGTTATGTCAGTGACATGGAAAATTAACATGGATAGTTTAAAAAGGTACATTTGAGGAAACTTTAGCCTTTAGGTTCTTTTCCTCATGGAGTGTATTCTAGTATATTTATTTGTTTGTTTCCTGCTGCGTGAGAAAAATCCTGTTGTAGCTCTTTCCATTGCATTTGAGTTGAAATCCATTTCCTCCAGAGGTTTAGGCCCTCCCCTCCCCTTTTCCCTCCTTCCCCTTCACCCCCGCCTCTCCCCCCCCCCCGTCCCTCTCTCCCTCTCCCCTTCCTTTTTTCTGAGCAAAATCCTGTTGTGTGGATGCACCACTGTTTATTCATCAATGACTGGATATTTGGTTGTTTTAATTTGGGACAATTATAAACAAAACATTTGTGTACAGTTTTGTGTGGATATAAGCTATTATTGTTTTTGTAAATATCTAGGAGTGAGATTATCCATACATTTGATAAATATACACTGCATTGTATAAAAACTTTCCAGTTTTTTAAAGTGTTCGTGCTATTTGATGTTCTCATCAGCAATGTGTAAGAATTCTTGATTCTATGGTTCTCAGTATTATTTGGCATGGTCTTATATTTTTTCCTAAAATGTAACTAACTATTCTACAGAAGATATGATAATATTTCATTGTGATTTTAATTCACGTACCTAAGCGAATGTAGTTAAGCCTCTTTCTATGTTATTTGACATTTGCATGTTTTCAGTGAAGGGTCTAGGCAATCCTGGGACTACTTTTTTTTTTTATTATCTTTATTGGTACATTACATATACGCATTATGATTGCACACCATAATGGGCATTTGTACCAGTATAAGACACAACTTAATTCTCATTTTTTTCCCATAGCCCTACCCATCCTACCATCCCCCCATATACAAAAACTTTATTTCCTTACTTTTTTGTTATAATCTCATTATTTCCCCCATTCACCCTAATATATTGAGCATTTTCTATTTCACAATATATAACATACAATTCTAGGACTCATTTACATCTTTATTTTCTCATATCAGAGAAAAGATGTGATATATACCTATCTGTGCCCTATTTATTTCACTTATGAGGATATCCTCAAGGTATGTCCATTTAAGTATAATTGATTCAAACTTATCCTTTTTTATGGCAAAGTAATACTCCATTCTGTAGAAGAACCACAGCTTTTTTTACCCAGTCTCCAGTTAATGGACACTTGGGTTGTTTCCAACATGTAACAATCACAAATTGGGCTGCTATAAACATGGGTGCACATATGTCACTGTGATGTGAGTCTTTTAATTCTTGTGTGTATATATCTAGTAGGGAAAGGGCTGGGTCAAATGGGACCTCCAATCCTAGGTTTTTGAGGAATCTCCAAACTGATCTCCACAGAGGTTGTACAAGTCTACAGTCCCACCAACAGTGGAGAAAGGTTCCTTCTTCTCCGCAGCCTCGCCAACATTTGTTGTTGGATGAATCTGAAATGGCAGCCATTCTATGTGGAGTGAGATGAAATCTCAGTGTTGTTTTCATCTGCATCTCTTGAATGACTAATGATGTTGAACATTTCTTCATATGCTTCTTAGCTGCTCTTACTTCTTCCTCTGAAAAATATCTGTTCATTTCAGATGCCCATTTTTGAATTGGGTGTTTAAATTTGGGTGGGCTGATCGTTTTGAGCTCTTTATGTATTCTAGATAGTAGCCCTTTGCCTGAGGAACAGCTGGTAGAGATTTTTTCCCACATTGTTGGTTGCCTTTTTGCATTGTTAGTGGTTTCCTTTGCTGTGCAGAAGCTTTTTAAAAGAATGAGGTTCCATTTGTTGATTTCCTCAGCCAATTCCTGTGCTATAGAAGTGTTGTTCATAAAGTCTATCCCTAAGCCAGTGTCTGCGAGAGTTTTACCTAACCTGTTTTGCAACAGGTTTAGAGTGTCTGTTTTAATATTTAGGTCTCTTATCCACTTTGATTTTAGCTTGGTACACGGTGAAAGAGTTAGATCTAGTTTTAGTCTTTGGCAAGTTAAAGCCCAGTTTTTCCAGCACCATTTGTTAAAGAGGCTATCTTTCCTCCATTGAGGATTTTTGGCTCTTTTGTCAAAGATGAGGTGGCTCAGTGTATCTGGAGTAGTTTCTGGATCTTCTAGTCTACTCCATTGATCCTCGGGTCTGTTACTTTGCCAGTACCATGCAGTTTTTATCACGGTGGATTTATAGTATAGTTTCAGGTTTGGAGTTGTAATACCCCCCACCATGTCCCTGTTGCTTAGAATTGCTTTGGCTATTCTAGGTCTTTTGTGGTTCCAGATGAAAGTTTGAATTTTTTTCTCTAGATCTGTGAAATACACTGTTGGAATTTGAATCGGGATTGCGTTGAATGTGTAGAGTAGTTTTAGGGGTATAGCCATTTTGACAATATTGGTTCTTCCTACCCAGGAGCAAGGTATGTCTTTCCATTTTTTGATATCATCTTCTATCTGCTTTTTCAGAGTGCTATAGTTTTCAGAGTAGAGGTCTTTCACCTCCTTTGTTAGATTGATTCCTACATATTTTATTTTAGGGGGTACTATTGTGAAAGGGACTGACTCTCCAATTTCTATCTCAGTGGGTCTACTGTTTGTGTATACAAAGGCTATTGATTTTTGAATGTTGACCTTGTAACCAGTTACGTGGCTAAAATTGGCGATTAGGTCCAGCAGTTTTTTAATTGAGTTTTTAGGATCCTCTAGATAGAGTATCATGTCGTCAGCAAATAATGATAATTTAACTTCTTCTTTTTCAATCTTTATTCCTTTTATTTCTTTTTCTTCCCTAATTGCTATAGCTAATATTTCCAGAACTATATTGAACAGAAGTGGTGAGAGAGGGCACCCTTGTCTTGTTCCTGATCTTAGTGTGAAAGGTTTCAATTTTTGACCATTTAGTATGATATTGGCTGAAGGTTTCTCGTAGATAGCTTTTATTAGTTTGAGATACAGACCATCTATTCCGATCTTCTGTAGAGTTTTGAGCATACATGGGTGTTGTATTTTGTCAAACGCTTTTTCTGCATCAATTGAGATGACCATATAATGTTTGTCCTTAAGCCTATTAATATAGTGTATAACACTGATTGATTTAGGTATGTTGAACCATCCTTGCATCCCTGGGATGAATCTAACTTGGTCAGGGTGTATAATCTTTTCGATAATTCTCTGTATTCTGTTTGCCAAGATCTTATTGAGGATTTTTGCATCGATATTCATTAGAGATATTGGCCGTAGTTCTCTTTTTTGGTTGGATCTTTCTCTGCTTTTGGAATCAGGGTAATGGTTGCTTCCAGGAATGAGTTTGGGAGTACTGCTTCCCTTTCAATTTTATTGAAGAGTTTCAGAAGTAGAGGTACTAACTCTTCTTTAAAAGTTTTATAGAATTCAGCAGTAAAACCATCAGATCCAGGGATTTTCTTTGTTGGCAAGTTTTTAATTACATTTTCAATTTCACAGATTGTTATTGGGGCATTTAACATTTCTATATCTTCTTTATTCAGCTTTGGGAGTTCATATGTGTCTAGAAATCTATCCATTTCTTCTACATTTTCCATTTTATTGCAGTATAAATTTTCAAAGTAGGTGTTTATGATCCTCTGGACTTCCTCTGGGTCGGTAGTAATTTCTCCGTTCTCATTCCTAATAGCATAGATATGAGCCTTTTCTTTCCTTTGTTTAATGAGGTTGGCTAAGGGTCTATCAATTTTGTTTATCCTCTCAAAGAACCAACTTTTCGATTCATTAATTTTTTTTGAACCGTTTTGTTGGTTTCTATTGCATTAGTTTCTTCCCTGATGCTTATAATTCCTTGCCTATTGCGAGCTTTGGGTTTGTTTTGCTCCTCTCTTTCTAGTCACTTGAGGTTCAGCATTAAATTGTTTATTTGAGCTTGCTCTGTTTTCTGGATGTAGGCTTTCACTGCTATGAATTTTCCTCGTAGGACTGCTTCATTGTGTCCCATAAATTTCTGTATGTTGTACTGGGGTTATCGTTTATTTGTAAGAACTGCTCAATTTCTTCTCTAATTTCTTCTATGACCCATTGGTTGGTCAGCAGAATGTTGTTCAGTTTCCATGTGTTTGTGAAGATCCTGGGCTTTCCTTTGCTATTCAGTTCCAATTTCAGGGCACTATGGTCTGACAGTATACAAGGGATAACTTCAATCCCTTTATATTTGCTTAAACCTGTTCTATGAATGAGCACATGGTCTATTTTGGAGAATGATTCACGAGCAGCTGAGAAGAATGTAAATTCTGACTTTGTGGGGTGAAATACTCTGTAGGTATCTATTAAGTCCATTTGCTGAAGAGTCTGGTTGAGCTCCAGGATTTCCTTAGTGACTTTTTGTCCAGT
>PVIR01003165.1:0-17686 GCA_004026965.1 Petromus typicus
AGGAAATATATAAATTGGGTTGTTTAGGCTTGTTTTGTTTTTGTTTTTTCTTGAAGAAGGAAAATCTGCAGGAAGATTAAACCAGAGTATAAAATAAAGGAAGAACTGTAGTGCGGTTCATGGGAGCAGCTGCTGTCAGATCTCAGCCACATCTGGAACATTAAATTTGGTTCTGGGCTCCACAGTGCGGAAGAGACCTGAATCTGCTCAGGCCAAGAGTCAGATGTGGGTGACCATAATGGGGTGTCCCTAAGAATGAGGTCGTCGGAGTCCTGGTTGCTCTAGAAGAAAAAGAAGAAAAGAGATCTGGGTCCAATGTAGCTTTGTCGTGTTAAAGAGGTGTGGACCTGTCCTGTGTCATGCCAGACGGTGAAGGAGTGCCCGTGAGACCAGCTGTCAGCTCTCTGGGGAACCCAAAGCCTGGCATTTGGACACATGGGGTTCCCTGAGAAGCATCACACAGAAAGGAGTGCAGTCCTGGTCATAGGGCTTTCTCAGTTGACTTCAAAGAAATGGAAGACAATATTTTTAAGGGAAAGGCTTGAGAGTTTTTCCATCAAACCTAGTCATACACCTCATATCAGATTTTCATTCTGTTCTGCTACAGACACTTGTTGTTTTGTCCAATAAACATATCTCCAAAACCATAGACTATCACTCTGACCCCTGGAACTTTAGCGCGGAAGCATTGCAAATCTCCCTTTCTACATTGTTTTTTGAAGACAACTGATAGGAAGAAAATAGTGGAACAAAAAGTATTTGGAATGACTAGATAATTTCTCAGACAAATGTGAAGAGGACCCAGACCAGTTTTCCATCAGCATTGTCATGTCCTATGTCACCCAGAGTAGGTAAAGCTTCCAAAGTTCCCTCATCAGGAGGAGGGATGAAATAACACTTGCTTCATGGCTCTTGTGGGATGTAATTACTTAATGTGGGCTCTGTCTTTGAGGTTCTTGGATGAAAGGTGCTATACAAACACTAGGTCTCACTATTAACATTTAACAGCCATATGTATACTTGGAATACCCGGCGTCCTAGGAGACAAAAGCTGTTCCTGACCACAGAAAAGCCACAAAAGCAGCTTCACAAGTGTCTGTGAAGGCATAAGCTAGAATTACCCAGGTACCTTTGTGTCTTATTGTCAGCTGTAAAAACTGCAGTTCTGTGGATTCCTACTGATATTTTACTGGGTCTGGAGGATGCTGCTAAAGCATTTTTACCGTCGTCAAACTAGTCCTCGTCAGTGTTTAGGTTTTGGGCTCTTCAGATCGTTTCCTGTTTCTTATCTCGTATTCTCAGCCAGTTCTCTCAAGTCTTGCACACGTGGTAACTATGGTAGTTTTTTCTTTTGCTTCTTGTGGGCAGCAGCTCTGATTCTACCATGGGAAGAACATGAGAATGTCGACTGGGAGGAAGAAGCAGTACTCGCTGTTTCTTCCTTCCTTCTGGTGCTCAGAGCTCCTGTCTCCCACCTCCTGCCCGACCCTTGCTTCCTTTCCGTTCTGTATGCATGGGTAACCAGAACATATGGCAGTGGTTTAAATGCTAAAGACACTGTAGTAAAAGACATGTTGCCACAAATCCTCTTAAAAATCTGCCCCTCACCTTGAATGAGCTTGTCCCACCACCCTTGCGACTTCCCGAGGTGTTCTGGAGGTCTTATTTGGTGAGTGTCTCCTTAAGGTGTGATCAGAACTCTAGTGAATGCTGCTGCCCAGCGCAGCCCTACAGAAAGGCAGGCTGATGACAACACGGCGCTGTGTCCTCACGCATCTCATTCACCGGATCTGGCACCATGAAAACCTCCAGTTCTTCCCCAAAGTCAAAATGACCATGAAAAAGAAACAGAACATGAATGAATTACAACAATGGATCAAAGTATACAAGAGAGGACTCCAGAGCTGCTTCCAAAATTGGCCAGAATGATAAGTGTGTTCAAAGCTAGAGGGAGTGTTTGAGGGGGACCCACAGCCATGCATCTTGTACTGTAATAAACTGAAATGTTCAACATGCATTTTAATCACTCTTCCTACTTATCAAAAAAGGAGACACTCGTGGGGACTTTGGGGACTTAGAAGGACAGAGGTCCTTCGTGATCTCAGGTAACAAACTTAGATGAAAAGAAGATGAACATTCAGATAAACATTTATCTCCACAATGAATGCAATTGTTCTTTGTAAGAAATAGCAAAATGGCTGGATGTGGTGGCTCACACCTGTCATCTCAGCGCTGGGGAGGCAGAGGTAGAAGGACTGCTGTAAGTTCAAGGCTGGCCTAGGCTATGTAGTGAGCTAAGGGTCAGCCTGACCTACAAAGTGAGAGCCTGTCTCGAAAAAAAAAAAAAGAAAGAAAAAGAAATAACAAAATGGGTGACAGCCATGAACAGCTGTGGCGGAAGTGGCCTGGCCAGTAAATACGAAAAGATGTCCATGGAATGCAAATATTTTCAGACTAAAAGAGGCATTGTTTCGCACTTAGGGATGGTAAAGATTTTTATGTACAAATGCCACACTGAGAAGAGAAAGTAAAAAACCCAGCCAGGGAGAGTGTGCGTCAGTACCACTCCTGGGCAGGAAGTATTGTTTTTGAGCTAGGCTGAGGATGTGTCTGCAGCGAGAGTCACCACATCCAGACTTACAGGCTAAGAGGAACTCTGGCAGACACACAAGGAAACACGTGTGAGGGTGTTCCTAGCACTGTTTATCAGGGATGGTGAGAAATAACCAGTCCCCTTTTCCCAAAAATAAAGCCTAGCCAGAAAATGATCCACCTTGAGAACTGGGGCTCTGACGGGCCAGCCCCACCACGCTGCCCTCACCTTCCCTCCCGCCACTGTCCCTCGCTCGGTGCCTGCTCTGTGAGATGGGCCAGGAAAGCTCAGGCTAACGGGCTGGCGTCTTTGATCTCCAGTCTTCAAGGCTGGTTATTTTCTGACTAGGTCCCATTTTCCAGGAAGCACAGTATGCTATGGACATATTCTAAATATTCACGAAGAGGAGGCCAGTAGGCAAACTGGCATTTCCACGCGATGGCACACTGCACAGTGCAGGGTGGGGTGGGGGGTGGGGACGACGCTGAAGGCCTGTGGCTGCAAGCAGCACTCTGGGCCATTATGGGAAACACACAGGTTGTTCAGGACAGAAGTAAAGTTATGGAAGCCTACAAGGAAATACTGTTTACGCAAGATTTAAAAACATTCAAAAGGAGAAAAGTGGTGGCCAATGTGAGAAAAAAATTCAGACTCTTAATCTCTGCATGCAGTCTAAATTTTGAGTTTTGGCAAATTTTCTTAAATTAATACTTCAGCTTTTTTTCCCCCAAACTCTCACCTCCGTGGTGCCAAGCAATGGATGCAGTTGAGGTTTCTATAGAACACAGTAGAAAGGGGCTCCGGGGTCCCCATGTCCTTCTGAGAAGTGTTTGTCTTTACACAAACGGTCCAACAGAAACACGATGTGAGCCACATGTATAAGTTAGATGTTTCTAGTAACCACATTTTAAAAAATGAAGGGGTAAAATTAATTGCAGTAGGAGGTCTTATTTAACTAGAGCTATTCAAAACATTCAACATAAAACCAATAAAAATGAGGATATTTCAACTCTTTTTTATATTAACTCTTTTTTTTTTTTTTTAAGGTTTTTTTGAGACAGGGTTTCGCTTTGTGGTCCAGGCTGGCCCTGAGCTCAGCCTCAAACTCACATCACAGCAATCCTCCTGCCTCTGCCTCCTGAGTGCTGGGATTACAGGCGTGAGCCACCACGCCCGGCACTGTGGTATGTGGTACTGGTTGCTGCTGGGTGTGGGTCTCCACGCCCAGTATTGTTATGTGGTTACCGGGGAATCGAACCCGGGCTCTTGCGCTTGCAAGACAGGCGCCGGAACCACTGAGCTAACTCCCCAGCCCCCTATATTAACTCTTTTAAACCTGGTGTGCGTTTCATACCTGCAGGCCATTTGGATGCTAAATTTCATTAGAAATATGTAATCCATATTTAAATTTTATAAAATTTATATTTGCAAACATAGATTTACATGACCAGCTTACTTTTGATAAACATATCAAAAGCTTTCCAATAACTGAATGAGACTCTAGTTTTTAAGTATGAAAAGTCACTTAATAAGAATCAGTTCATTCTCCTGTATTACTCGCACATATCGCGTTTGCTGTCCTGCTGAACAGCCCGCCTCACGGTGGCATTAAGATCTCTGCATCCTCTTAGCTTTCCTGTCAGAGATTCCTGTGTTCATTCGACAGACGTTAACCAGAAAGGGCGGCGTGGGCGCACAGGCCCCGCAGGTGTCAGCCCCCTCCTGCCTGAGCCGCTCTGCGCCCCCGCTCTAGAGGTGGCCCGGAGGCTGCTGGCCGGGGGTGCTGAGCCCGGTGTCCACTTGGTGAAGTCTCTGAGGGGAGAGTGTGAACCGTCGGAGAACTTTCTGAGCTTTGAGCCTGGCGTGCTCCGAGGCTCCTCAGTAGTTTCCCAATTGGGTCATCGGACCCCAGGAATTAGAAGAAACTCCTGAGGGAAGAACCCACAGAGGTCCCTGCGGAGAGGGGGCTGGGCTTGGAGACCACAGGAAGGAGTGGCTGTTGGGTAGCAGGCAAAGAGGACTGAGGTTCACATGGCAGGCAGCCTGTGAGGGTCCACAGACATGGAACTGTCAGAAGACAGCCTTGGAATCAGAATGTCCCAGCGCTCTGGGGGCTGAGGCAGGAGGATCACAAGTTTGAGCCCAGCCTGGGGAACTTAGCAACTTAGCAAGACCTTCTTTGGGAATATAGTTGTGCGTGAAGGCTTTGGGTTTGACTCCCTAGTGCTGGAAAAGAAAAAATAAACTAAAGGAAAGAACTCTGTATTATCCCAACCCCCAGTTTTGCCACATGGAATCCAGAGCTGTGAGCAGAGCTGGTCTGCAGACTGCAGCCAGAGGGCCAGAGTGAAAATAGTGGCATGTGACGCTTTAAATGAGCTGCTGTCAACCTCTGTGGTACCAAGAGTATCCTCACACTTTATTCTGCTTACTGCCAGTCTGTGCACACAGCATGCGTGTGCATGCACACATGCACACACACATGCGTACGCTCACACACACACATACACAGACACACATGTACACACCCCATTGACCGTAGGAAGGGCAGAGAAGACGGCAACCATCCTTTGAAACTGTTGATCATTTGTAAAGCAGGCAGTGGCAATTAATACACGTGGAGATGGGCGCCTACCATCCTCAGAGCCAGAGCTGATGTAAAATATTCGCCCTATAATTTATGAGTGATATTTAATACCTCCGCGACCGTAAACCTCAGTGTTTTATTACCACTGCTTAGCATACCTTTGATGTGCTGCCCGGCGCTGCACAATCCAAAACAAATTACTCTCAGGAAGCTGGATATTATATAAATGCAGGAAAGTCATAAATAATGTACAGGAGGACTGTTTTCTGTGGGTCCCGACATGCCACAATGGGGCTCTGTGCGGCTCTTCCCCCCTCTCCACCACCGGGCAGAGGAGGGTGCTGTCCGGGGTGGCCCCGGGCACTTCCAGACAGAGCTGCAGCAGACCAGCCTCGGAGCTGCGGGCTCCGTGTGGTCCTGCTCAGCAACACTAGGGCATTCTGACTTCTCTCCGCCGCAGGCCGGAAACAGCATCTGTCTGGTGTCTCAGAGATGAGACTCCCACTGTGCTGAGGGCACAGGGGGCATTGGCCAGGGCTGCCTCCACTTCCCCACACCACAGCAGCCTGGGCACCTCTCGGGCTTTGCTGCGATGTGGAAGGAGACCGGCCTCCCAAGATACAGTCATCACACTGGCCTCGAGGTGCTCCTCAGGCCGTGGCCCTCACCACACACCCTGTCTCTGCCTCCCCTACCCTTCACCTCCTTCCGAGTGCCCTTGCTCCTCTCCACCCTTACCTAGCAAGTCCTGTGCTCAGCGGCTCAGTGGCCTCGGCCCCACACACCCTTCCCGTGCGTCGTATGGGAGTCTCTCTAGGGTTGGATACCGTACTCGCTCTTGGCCCGCTGACAGCACTTGTGCCAGCATTAGATGTCACTGTCTTCTCTCTTGCTGGCCCTGCAACCTCTGCCCATCTCGTCCCCATCTTTCTGTGCACTCTTTCTGGATGCTGCGGTGCCGGCCAGTGGCTCCCCATCCTGGCTCAGGACCACTGCTCAATCTCCATCTGCCCACTGGCGACGCCCCGGTGTCCATAGCTCAGCTTTCTGAAGTGTGGGCGGCTGCAGGACACTGCTCACTGGACACTGCAGTCACCCACAGCATGCTCACTGCAGGGGGGAGAAGCCTTCATGGGGGGAGATCCGTGGTCAGCAAGGGAACAAAGTGACCGAGAGTGTGTCAGTGGCTGTGGATGACCTGCCCTTCTGTGCCTCTGAGGAGGGCAGTGCTAACCCTGCCACATTGCCCGGAAGTCACTTAACCTGTGGACAGTGGGGGCTGGAGGTCTTTAGAGTTTGTTTTATAAAAGATGGGCACGGGAGTGGGGCTGGAGCTCAGGGGCATCGGCCTGCCTCCCAAGCGCACAGTCCTGAGTGTGATACCCAGTACTGGAAAAAAAAAAAAAGACGTGGGGCCGGGGAGTTAGCTCAGTGGTTCCGGCGCCTGTCTTGCAAGCGCAAGGGCCCGGGTTTGATTCCCCGGTAACCACATAACAATACTGGGTGTGGAGACCCACACCCAGCAGCAACCAGTACCACATACCACCGTGCCGGGCGTGGTGGCTCACGCCTGTAATCCCAGCACTTGGGAGGCAGAGGCAGGAGGATTGTGATGTGAGTTTGAGGCTGAGCTCAGGGCCAGCCTGAACCACAAAAGCGAGACCCTGCCTCAAAAAAAAAAAAAAAAAAAAAGACGTGTGAGATAGAGGAGCACATTAAATGTGTCCCACAGCCACAGTCAGCCATGTGCTGTTTGTGACGGTATCTGGTCTCCTCAAAAAGGACAAGAAGTGGGCCAGGGATTTAGCTCAGTGGTTCCAGCACCTGCCTTGCAAGTGCAAGGGCCGGGTTCGATCCCTGGTAACCACATACAACAATGCTGGGTGTGGAGACTCATGCCTGTAATTTCAGCATGTGGGAGGCAGAGGCAGGAGGATTGCTGTGAATTCAAAGCTGAGCTCAGGACCAGACTGGACTACAAAGCAAAACCCTGTCTTGAAAAAAAAAAAAAAAAAGAAAAGAAAAAGACAAGAAGTCAGGATTTTTTGAATGGAGAATTTGTGGAATAAAAAAACTAAGGAGAAATAACGAACCACACAGCATGGAGCGTGACAGGACCTCACTTTCAACAACCACCTATACAAGATTTTTGAGATACAGTGTAGGAAACTGGGGCACAGGTTTTAAATTACATAGTATTACAGAAATAATGTAAATTTTCTTAAATGTGATAATGGTACGGTGCTTTTGAAGGAAGGTGTGAAATTATTGGGTGATATGTGATGTGGAGTTATTTACCTGACATCTACAGCTTACTTTCAAATGCTTCTGTAAAAACATTGCATTTGTATAAATCAAGTGTGGTAAAGTAGTTTAAAAATGTAGGCACTAAGTCTAAAGGCAGTTAGTATACTTCCGTTCAGTACTCTTGCGTGGTTTTTAATGTTAATAATAAAGAATTGGAAAAAGAAGAGCCAAAATATGCAACTTTAAGAGACCGCAGCTCCTTCTTTTCTATCTGCTGTCCCCAAGACAATTGATTAAAGCCCGCCACCGTCTGTGACCACACTTCCCCTCAGCTCCCCGTCCTCTTCCACCCCTCGGCTTGTCTTCATTTCCCTCCTGGAGTCTCTGTTCCTGTCCCCACTGCTGCCATATTCCCCGGGGTCCTCCCTGTGAATCACCTGCGTCCCCCAATTCTCCACAGTCACACTCCTGATGAAGCCTTCCTAATAGCTGCCACTGCCAGAAAAATAAGATCAAATTCTCTGAAATAAGAGTGACAGACACGGTGGAGGAGGCTGGGAGTGAGTTGGCACTTAGGCGGCCAAGGATTTTGACTTCTGAGCTGGAACCCCAACCCCTCTCTCTGGGCTTTGTCTCTGTGCTAAGATGGCAAAGGCATTGGGCAGGAAGAAGCCAGGAGCTCTGGTGGGGAGAAAGCACACACCGAGGGCTCGTCACGGGGTGTGGGTGTTGCCTCCTGTCCACACCGAGCTGTGAACTAACAGCCAGGACCTCAGAAGCTCAGGGACAGACTTGTTATCGACTCCGTAAGTGCTTTAGGACCCTGTTGGCAAACCCGCGGGAAGCATACACTCCTGGGTACCTTGTCGCAGGACAGTCCCAGTGGAAGGTAGTTTGACAGCATCGAGATGGGTGTGACGGATGCAATTTTGGCACGTCTTTCCTGGAAGTATTATTTGAATTCAAATGTCATAATAATCCAGGTGTTCATGAATAGAAGACTAGTGAAGTAAAGCAACATCATCTGTCTGTGGACACAAAGAATGAGGAACATCTCTACACGAACATCAGTAAGACATATTATGGCAGGAAAGTATGGCACAGTGTGTACAGTATTGGTGGCGACCCTGTGGCGCATGTGCCACTGCAGGCTGTTTACATCACTGAAAGCTCTAAAAGGTTCTCCACCACTGGTCTACAGTGCTCAAAGTACTCTGTTGAAAATGTGGCCAGTGTCACATTTGTGTCAGTCAGCTCTGGGATGACATGTGGGACACCTGCCACTTAAGGGAGGAGGGTTATTTTGGCTCACAGTTTCAGAGGGGTCAGTCCCTGGTTATTCAGCTCAACAGCAGAGGTGCCATGGTGGAAGTGTGTGCTCACCCAAGGCAGCCAGAAAACAGAAATAGAAGAAGAGAAGGGAGGACTGACCTTTCAAAGTCACACCTGGGACCCACGCCCTCCAAGCATCTCCTAAGGGCACAGTCAGCTATGAACTCACCAATGGAGGAACCACTGAGATGGATGAACCCCATGAGCCACTCACCCCCGAGAGCTCCGCCTGTGAATACAGTGGCTCTTGGGGGACACTGAGAAGAGGAAAACTAACAAGTCAAAAAATGCAGCATGGCCCGGGGAGTTAGCTCAGTGGTTCCGGCGCCTATCTTGCAGGCGCAAGGGCCTGGGTTCGATTCCCCAGTAACCACATAACAATACTGGGTGTGGAGACTCACCCCAGCAGCAACCAGTACCACATACCACAGTGCCAGGTGTGGTGGCTCACGCCTGTAATCCCAGCACTCGGGAGACAGAGGCAGGAGGATTGTGATGTGAGTTTGAGGCTGAGCTCAGGGCCAGCCTGAACCACAAAAGCGAGACCCTGTCTCAAAAAACCTAAAAAAAAAAATGCAGCATGAGCCAGGCTCAGTGGTACATTCCTGTAATCCCAGTCTCTGGACACTAAAGCAGGAGGGTTTCAAGTTCAAGGCTCAGCCTGAGAGATGTAGCAGATTTGAAGCAGCACTGGATACACACTGACACCCTGTCTCAAAACACAAACCAACGTCTTCCCAAAATGCAGCGTAATAAAAGCCCCAACCACCTTGAAGGTGAGGAAAACAGGGAAGATGTTGAGGCTTCAGACCCTAGAAATGAGGCAGTGGGGACACCAAGCCTCACTGGGATGGAGAGACAGTACAAACACAAGCCAGCTGTGCCCCGTCTTCCTGCTTGGCGAGGCCATGCCTGAGGCTGGACTTGCTGCGTCTGTGAGCGACAGTGGATTCCGGCTGTGCCCAGAGCCCCGGACCAGCACTGGCGCCAAGAGCGCAGGTCAGATTCTCACCAGGGATTTCTGCCATTGTTATTCATCCTTCTAAAGTCACCTGTCAGCACTGCAGCCTGGGAAGCTGGGTAAGGAAAAGGAACACTTCTGAGCAAGGACTGCTCTTCCTTCTCTTCCCATGAGAGGTGACCCCAAGAACAGCAGATGCTTAAATTTTTTAAATGTATTACAGTAAAAGATACATTACTATTGGTCTCCCTCAAATGTTCACCCTCACTCCAAACACACTCATCCTGCGGTTGTGGCCACTCTGCAGCAGCTCTGGCTGGAGTCCTCTTCCCTGAGGTCTGTAGTTGAGGCTGCCTTGATGTCTGGAATCAATTGAAAACTTTGACCTTTCAAGGTGATTTTTACCTTGGGGAAGAGTCAGAAGTCACACAGTGCCAGACCTGGTGAATCAAGTAGATGCTGTCACAGCACCACAGTTTTACAAGCTGCCCTTTGACTAGATGGTGCGTTGAAGAGACACGCCGAAGAGATATTCACCATATCTTTGATCACACTTCATAAAGACTCCAGGGTAACAGGATGTCCAGAGCTGCTTCAGAAAGTGGCAAAGACAATGGGATAAGTGTGTTCAAAGGGAGGGGGAGAATTTTGAGGAGAACTAATCGCAATGTGCCTTTTACTATAGTAAGTTTTTAGATTTAAACATCTATAGTTTGTGACCCTTATATTTCTTCCTCAGATTCACTCTCAAATAAAGAACGGTTGCCTAGACCAAACAAGCAAGTGACTTCAGCAACTGCTCTGCACGTACCCAGACCTCACTGGGGATGGACAAGGAGGTGGCTGTGCGGTGACTGGGTATGGGAGACATTTGAGGGGAAGCAGGTCAGTCTGCTGTTTGACCCCAGGACACTGACCCTGGCCCAGGAGCCTGAGCTCTCTAACAGTGGCCTGTTTCCACTCGAGTATCTTTGCTCTGACTTCTACCTTCCTGTGGCAAATCCTCCAGGCCAAGTGAGCTTGCCAGGAGCAAAGATGGTGGGTCACCCCATCTTCCTGAGCCAACAGTTAGGGCTACAAGCAGATAGGAAGGGCCTTGCAGTGCAATTCCAGAAGAGCTCTTGGGAGAGTGATTTCACACACCTCCTGCAAGGCAGGATTTGTCCCTCTCCACCGGCTCTCAAAGCATGTTTGTTACTCTTATCCCTGCTGGGTCTGCTCCTTCCTGATCCCAGTGTTTTCTGTCTGGGTCAGAGAACTATCTGTTCCTTCCCCTGTGCTCATGCTCATTTCTCCCAGTGACTTGGCGACTTGGGGAAGGGGAGCTTGTTGCTCGTCTTTATCCTGAGGCACACTCCACAGAGGAAACTTACACACCGAAGGTGAACTCATTTGCATAATAGCTGTGATACCAGAACAGCACACAGCCCCCACAGGGCTTTCAGACTGCAGTAAAATATTGTCACAAAGCAGGTAAATACACACTCTGCCCTGCAAGTATCTCAGCCGGACACACATGCAGCCCTTGTGCCCTCATTAAGAAACCTTATTATAAGAAAATCCAGACTTACAAAATAACCCAGTGAACAAATTAGTTGTATTACAACAGAATCACCACAAAGTAATCATAAAGGAGTCTTTCATTTGTTTTTCCATATAAATCATATCTCAAGATTTCATTTCCATGTGAGGGCTTAGAAGCGAGGCCAGGACATGCGGGGAAGATGAAGGCGCTGTGGTGTAGCAGAGGATGTAGGCTCCTATACAGGCTCCGAGTCCACACATCGCGTCCTGTCCCGGTTCTTGTCTTCTTTCTTACTCCAGTCTCACCTCTCTCTAGTTCCTATGGAAGTCTATTTCATTCGAGCACTGTTCTGATGAGTCCTAGAAAATTTCCGAAGCCTCTCTTCCTGCTCACTGCCCTGTGGTCCTCTCCTTAATCTTGTCATTCTTGGAAATTCTCTGCAGGACCATTATCCCTTGGCAGTGGTTTGTAACTAGATGTTCCCTGAAAGCTTCGTGCAATTAAAGGCAGGACCTTTGGAAGGTAGCTGGATTACAGGGTTATCAAAGCTGCTTGTTGTTAAGAGGTGGGGCCTGGCTGGAAGAAGCAGACCCCTGAGGGCAAGCTCCAGACGGAGCAGATCCCTGCTGGCTCATGCCTTGACTCTTTGCTTCCTGCCCACCATGCTCTGAGCAGCTCCCTCTGCCAGGCCCCTGTGCAGTGATATTCTGCCATGGAGCCAGCTCACTAAGATTATAACTTGAGCCAAAATACCCTATCCTCCTTAGTTTGTGGATGTTGGTTACTGTATCCCAGCAATGAACAGTGACTGAGACACTTTGTCTGTGTAGACTGACCTTTAGTGGTTTCACATACCACCTAGTGTGGCTAAGGCAAACTGAAACGTTGCTTTGTCTGTTGCAGTGTCACTTTGGATGACAACTCAAACCATGTAACCTTGTAAAGACTGGAATTGCCTTTTAAGAATTCATTTTTAACGGTATGCTCTTTTCCTCCCATAATATTTTTCTCTCAGAAATGTGTGAAATGATACACTGATTTATCTGACTTTATCCAAACTCTTAGGCCTCAATACTGTGCTAAGATTCTAGCAAAACCTGGTAGTCTTATTATATTTCTCACACTTCTAGTTTCTAATCAGGCCAGAAGTAGTGTCAGTAAAGGTGCTTTTAGTAAAATGATTTATAAGCCAGGCTTTCATAGGGCTAAGGTTTGAAAAAGCCAGTTAAAAAATGCTAACTAAATAGTTTAGACTCTCAGAAACTGGAGTGGGACTTACACTGTGGGAAAGACACACGTTATCCTTTCTTTTACTTGAAATAGCTTCCTTCTCCATCACAATGAGTGTGCCCAGTACATGGAAGCGCTTCCTGCAGGGTCTGCTGATGTGAAGCAGCTGGGGACTCGGGTGGCAGGGGCAGCCCTGCTTCTGCCCCGGATCCCTTGGATGGCAGTCCGGAACCCAGGGGCTACTGTCTGCTGTGACCAGGACAGACTGCCCTCCACTCCAGACTATCTTAGAGCAATCTGTTACACATTTACAGTCTCCCTCTGTGCTTCTCTTTCTCTATGTCCATGTGTGTAGGTGTGTGAGTATGTGTGACTGTGTATAAAAATATGCAGGTAGATATTTAATAAAGTTTGAATTTCCTGAGAGGCTCATTTAAAGGGAGGCCTACCATTATTAATCTGTAAGTGGAAATATGATCGTTTAGAAAGAAGAAAAATCTCTCTGAACAGCTGGGTGGGCCCAGTCTGAGTTGAGGGAGGGGTTGAGACCACCCAAAAGCAACTGGAAAGCCAATCTATTTTGAATATGAATGTAAAGTCAATGTTAGCGTTCTCAGGATTTAAACTAAGCATAATACACAACAAGGAGTCCAGGAAAGGCACTGGGGTTTTAAGAAATTTGCTTCAGTGACTTTAAAACGTCCGACAAAGCTGTCAGTCTCAGTTCCCACGTGGCCAACGACATAT
Organism: Petromus typicus; assembly: GCA_004026965.1. NCBI lineage: Eukaryota > Metazoa > Chordata > Mammalia > Rodentia > Petromuridae > Petromus > Petromus typicus. The sequence continues at coordinate 13,223 of PVIR01003165.1, forward strand.
TCTGTTTCTCTTCTCTCATGTGAGGTCTGAAGCACAGAACATCGGTTCTCAGGGTCCCTCCACACCTGTGGGACCAGCCAGCCACTGACAAGTGAGGTGACACTGTGGACGTGACCAGGGGTCCACAGCTGGGCCAGACTTTGTTCTGATCTGCCTTCTGTCGTTAACCCACCTCAACTGTTGTGAGCTGGTTCCGCTTCCAGTGTGGAGACCACATTCTTCCCTTGTTCCTGCTCCAGCCAGAAGACCTATTCAAAAACAGAAAGAAAAAAGGCTCTCTGTGAGAGTCTTTGTAATACTTGCGTCAAATAAGCTAGGATATCCATAGAACAACCAACCAGGAGGGGAAAGAAGACGTGAACCGAAGCAGGCAGACGACAACTAAAAAGTTAGAGCGTGTTCTCTTTTTAAACAACAGCCATGGACATTCACCTTGCTGAAGTCAGAGCAGGTTTCTCATGGTGTTATAGCAGCCAGTGAAGATGGCTTCTGGAACAGAAGTGGGATATGCAAGGCCAGCAGAAGAAACGGAGCTGGAAGGCATGAGCTTTGTCCACCTGTGGGAGTGGCCAGAAACCCCAGGCCATTGCTACCAGCAAGAGCACGACATGTCTGTTTTTGACAGATTTTCAAGAGAAGCCAGAGTTCTCAGAATCCATGAGGACTCTCCAATTTTTAAGTCCTAACAGTCAAGTTTAAAAATAAAACTCTGGGAAACAAACACAACTGTTTCCAGGTTCCATTTGTAGTTTGTTTTAAGAGAGGCAAAGTCTTGGAGAAGGGAGGTTCAGTGGCCACCACATTGCCACAGGGCTTTGGGCACAGGGGCAGCGATTAGGGCTGCTGGTCCCCAGCTCTCCATGCCCAGCTGAAGCTAATGGCCCAGAGCCAAGGCAGCCTTGCAGATGGCCAATACTGTGGCTTCAGCCCCTGCCTTTCAGAAATTCAGACATTTCCCATCCTTCCAAAAGCTGAGAGAACAGAGGTAAAAGTAAGCAAACATGTTGATCACTTTCTTGTTGCTGAGACAATATGCCATACCCACAACAAGTTAAAGAAAGGGTGGGTTATTTAGGTTCCCAGTTGTGGAAGCTCCAGGCTGTAGTCAGCTGGCTGCAAGGCAGAGCAGCCCAGCAGAGGGGCCTGGTGGAGGAACAAGGCTCATGGTGTGGTGGACAGGAAGCAGAAAGAGAAAGGAAGAGCTGGAGAGGGAGAGGAACCCTCCCTCAATGCGCCCCTCTGATTGGACCTCATCTCCGAGCTGCATGTCAGCCATAGCCCCATGACCCGTCACTGTCAGAAGACCCTGGCTGTAACTGTGTAGGTCACAGAAGGCTAGAGGGACATGTGCATATGGAGACTGGTGACAGCACTGGCTCAGGCCTGCTCACCCTCACATGTGAAACAGCCTGGACTGTTTTCCACTTGGCCAGGATGAGCTAACTCTTGCCGTGGAGACACCATAGACACCCAGATTATCAAGTACTGGGGCTACATTTTTGCTTTCCATAGAATAAACTCAGAACCTGATACCCCAGGCTTTCTGCGACAGGAATCCCTCATCCAAAATGTTTTCCAGTGACCAGACATGTCTGTTGATTGTGACCCTTGGAATCAGATCTGGGGATAGTGGGACCTCGCTGAAGGTGTTTCCCAGCTAATTTACAAATCAGCACCACATCTCAAGCCTTTCCCAGACACCTAGAACCTACTTAGATCTGGAAACAATAAACATAAAGCCACTATTTTAGGAGAAAGTATTCAGAAATCCAAGACAGAAGATCAGGAAAGGGGAAAACTGTGACCTCTCATCTCTTGTATAGCTTTCCTTCTCAATGTACCATCTTCTATTCTTGGTCATTCAAAATCCCCCTAGCCCAGAGTGCTGGAGAGTGGGAACCCCTGCTCTCTTTCTCTGAATCAGGGTCTCTACTGAGTTATTCAACGGCCCAGGCTGGGCTGAAACTTACGATTCTCCTGCCTCAGCCTCCCGGAGTGTGCTGCTACACCCAACTTCTCTCCATCTTTACAGTAAGAGGGTGGTATGGCACCTGTGAATATGGACTGAAACACAGGATTATTCAGGAAAGGGCTACAGGCAGCTGCACAGAGCCTTTCTGGTCCTGAGACAGGGACCCGGGTCCTGCCCGTCCTCAGCCATCTAGATACACTTGCGGGAAGTTCTAATTCATGTCCTGAGAAATGCACTCATCTCCTCGGAGACCTGCTCTTTGTGGTTCTCGGTTCTAGTTTTCCAGTGTTGGTTGTTCTTGGTGTGAGGCCGTATGTAACGCTCCCTTTCTTCCATGGCTGCTGAAAACACACAGGGGCCAGACTGGCCTGGTCACATCACCGCTGCCAACGACACAGTGCCATCGGGCCTGGCACTTCAGAGAGCCTGTGAATCGAGAGTATCAGGGGACTGTGCCATGCTGGCGATTCTGCTCTAAAGAGCAAAGAGAGCCCGGCACCAGCCTCGGAGTCCTAAAGGGCAGTCAGGGCATTAAGGGAGAAGTCCACAACGGGGCAGCCTGCCAAGGCCGAGGGACGGATCTCACGAGCTTCTGTGTGGGAGGTAAAGGACCAGCTAGAAGGAGAATCTGGTGAAACTCGGTTGTCTTTGGAATTGATTAGAATGTGTAGGGAGCCCTGTGTGTGAATTTTCATGACTTCTTCATGGTAATTAGCTGTGTGGAATGTTGCCAGATAGCACACTTCCCCTCGCCGAGCCCTTCCTGAGCACTCCTGGGAACGTCTGAAACATGAGATAAGCACTCTCAACCCCAAGTTGTATTAAAAGGTTTAATTAGCATAAATGCCAAATGACACACTCATTGCCATTAAGTAGGGAGACTACATGGAGATCTGGGAGCTGCAGGGTGGCGGCGAGGCCTGTTCCCCTCAGCAATCACAGCTGTCTTTCTCTTCCTGAGTAGGCTGCAGGCCCTGGGCCCACGAGTCACCGTCCTTAGACTGTAGGTTCACAGAAGCTGGCAGCGTTACATCCCCTCCCTGTCTTCTTAGGCTGAGGCCAGAGGGTTGCAAGTTCAAACATAGCCTGGATAATGTATCTAGTTAGCAAGATTCTGTTTCAGAATGAGTTATTTTTTGAGACAGGGTCTTGTATGTAGTTCAGGCTGGCCTTGAACCCATTATATACCCAAGGCTGGCCCTGACCTCACAGCAATCCTCCTACCTCAGGCTTCCCAGGGATTACAGGCATTTGACACTATGCCTGGCAAAATAAAAATTTTTTGAAGGCCAGGGTTGTAGCTCAGTGCAGAGGCCCTGCGCTCAGTACCTAGAACCAAAAACAAACAGATAAAAAGTCTTCTTTACCCCTGGTCCCAGCCTGCAGGTCCTCAGAGACTCTCCTCCTTCACGGCATCTCCTGAGAAACCTCAGAGGCGCGCTGCCCCTGCCTCAGAAGTGCACTTACAGAATGCACTGCAAGCTCCCAGGAGACAGAGAATGTGCTTCTGCCCTGCCCACTCCCACTACAGCCTTAGCTCTGCCAGGCCGGGCCATGGGCTTTTTCATTGGACGTGGGGTAGTTCTGGGGGGCTGAAGCCTCTTTAACAAATTTTTAATCTTTCTTTTGAGAAAGGGTCTCTATGATTTGCTGAGTTGCCCAGGCTATGCTTGAACTTGTGATCCTCCTGCCTCAGGGTCCCAGAATGACGAGATTGCAGATGCGCGTCTCATGCCCAGCTGGCCCCATGTTTGTCTGTGCTCCTGTACCCTCAGCACCTGCCACTGTGGTGAGGACACAATAGGGGCTCAGCTATTCACAAACCAAAGAAATGAAACCACTGTCTTATTTTCTGTCTTCTCTTTGCTATCCATAAAATCTTTCCTGGATCTTGTTCTCTCACTTTCCCCAAGTATCTTCTGAGGATTCCCATGTCCCCCTCGATCTCTCTCTCTCTCTCTCTCCCCTTAAAGTGAAAGCATGCTGAATAAAAAATACCCAAGCTACTCAACCCACAATGGACAGAGTACATGAAAGAAAAGACAGAAACAGTTACCTGGATTTGGGGCGACAGGAGAGCTCGTGGTGGGGGCACTGCAGCTTGCTAGGCAGCTCCATCATGATCTGTGATCAGGAGACTCTGACATTATGCAGGTACTTGCAGAGGGAAATAGAGGAAATGAATGCACACAAGCCGTAGCAAGAGGAAGGAGGGGTAGAGCGGAAGTCAGCAGAGCTCCGAGTGGCTGTGCCCTTTATCTGTGGCCACAAAAGTGCTACACAGCAGAGAGCAGTGGTGTAAAGAACCTTTATCTCTCCCCACGAGGCGCCACTGCAAGGTGGCTGTGCTGATCTCCCTGGCTGAGTGGTTGATTCTGTTGTTTCTTTGGCTTCATCCTCTGAGAAACTCCAGGAGAAGAACCATGCCTGGTTTTTCTCCTCTTGATCTCAGACTAGAACCATCAGAGCTGACAAACCTTTTTGTTTGTAAT